>VWYH01004049.1:0-29664 GCA_013399365.1 Pampusana beccarii | reverse complement strand
CTCCCGCTGCTGCGCACCGCGGGGGGAGCGCCCGCGTCCCTGCGCACGGGCGGGCGGTGCCGTGCGCCCCCGCGGAAAGGGTGGCGGCGGCACCCGCTGCGTGCGCGGTGCTGCTGCGGAGCCGTGCCGGCCCTGCGGGAGGCTGCGGGGAAAGTTGCCCTAGAAAGAGGCGACATGGCTGGCTGCGCGCACTGCGCTGAGCCCGGGCCGGCGGCGGTGGCAGCGCGGAGCGGCCGCGCTCCCGAACCCCAGTGAGCCCGCGGGGCTGCCACAGCCTCAGTTCCCCCTCGTAGTGCCATTACTTTGTTTGGCTTAACCATTGTATTTCTCCACTGTGCACTTTGCCGCAGCTCTTAAAGGATTCATTTTCCCCCCAGATGATTTCTAATTCAGTATAGAAATACCAGTCAGTTTTAAACACAGGAGAATTTAACAACTCGGCTCAGTTCTTCGCATCATGTTTTTGGGGCTGCCTTTTTTTACTTTATCCAGGAACAAGTGTTGACAGCACATCAACTTATGTCTTAAAGGGATTACCTTTTAATTGAAAGCTAAAATTAAGTAAATGATCCAGCCAGAGAAACTACACTCGATGGACAGAAGCAAGTGCTTCTGTTTTGGGGCGGTTACGCTCTGTTGCACATATGTAAAAAAGTGGTTGAGCTGTGAAAAACCACAAATGGCAGTTCTGTAGCACGGCACTACGGTTTCAAAGGTTGGGATTGAGACTGGGTGTTTGCGTGTGATCTACAGCTCTTTGATGTGCAAAACCTGAAGCTGCAGTATTAGTTCGGAAGGGAACCCCAGTATATTAAGAGCTGTTATAGATGCAGGGCCTTAACACCTTGCACGGGGCAAGGAAAGATGACTCCAGACTTCTACAAAGTTAGGAGTGGGGAGGGGGGAAGAGGGAAGACACTCTCCCTGTGGCCTCCGTCTTCCCCCACCTTCTCAGTTCCTGGGGATATATTCAAGCAGAAGGTTATACGGTGAGCTGGCTTTTACATTAGATTGTATGGGTGAAAATGGAATAAAAAGCTGGTCTGGGTTTGGTTTTCTTTGGGGGGAGGGGGGAGAGAGGGCCGGGCTGAGGTATTAAAATCGACGGGGGGTTAATGGAGGGGGCGGTCGGGACCTGCAGCTCGGGCTCCCCGGCGCCGGGGGACCTCGGTCCCAGGGAGATCGCGGCGGAGGCCAGGGCTGGCTCAGGGCTTCCCAGCAGCTGTGACAGCGACCCAGTAAGATGGCTGCTGCCATCCCCCGTGCTTTAAGACGGACTGTTAAGGTGGAGAAGCCGCTGCCCTGGGCGGCGGCTGTCCCAAGCTTTGCAGCAAGTTAAACGGGGCGGGGGGAGCAGGTTTATTTAAAATTTAACAGATAATATTTTTAAAATTTTTTTTAAGTGTCTAAATCGTGTTTTAAAATAACACATAGCCGCTGTATGGCAACAGCCACCTAAGAACATCTTTGCTTGCATTTTTTTATGCCGGTTAGGTTTCTGCTTTGCCCTCTGACTTGAAAATGAAACTCTTATTGCTTAGTTTCACTTTCAGCTTTCCAACTACTCTTCCTCGGTAGCAACCGTTACAAGCAAAGAGCACATCTGGAACAATAAATTGGCTCCTATGGACGACTTAATGTCCATGCCTGAACATAGACGCTTGGTTCTCCTGGGAGCTGCCGTGGCTTTAAAATCCCCCAATACGTTTTTTTCTTTCTTTTCTTTTCTTTTTTTTTTTCCTTTCAAATCACCAGCTTCTCCTTTAAACGGTAAGCTAATAATATTTAACCCAGCGTTAAGTTTGCACAGCTGTATATAAATTAATTAGAAATTCAAATTCTGAAAGTACATTTACTATTTTCACACAGGTAAGTAACTCCACCGGTGTTTATTAAGGCCACTCAGCATGTGTTTATGTCTGAAGCTGCACAGGTGAGTGTTCACAGGATCACGGTGTAGGCAAATGACATTATTCTTCAAGGTCCTTAAAAGCCTGAGAAGTTTTTATTTCCATTAAAATAAAATCAAAGATGGATGTTGTTACAAAGCAGATGCTGACTTTGGTTAAATTGTTAAATTCCCGAATGTTTGTTTACATTTCATGGTGTGTTTATGAGGGTCTAATTGGAAAAACACTGCTGTATTGCATCCAATAAGGCACTGGTTAGTATAAAGGCAAATAATACTTTTATTGCAGTTCCTTCTTGAATCCTCAAGAGCACAGCTGTCTTACAATACTACGTCTCTTTTTTTTTTTTTTTTTACCTTTTTACCTTGCTGCTCACTAGATAACGAGAACAGTAAATCTACCAGCCTGTGGCTAGGGATACAGTTACTATAGTAACATTTATAAACACTAATTTCACTACACATGCTGAACTACTGCCTGCTGCTGCAGAGGAACAGCTTAGAAAGAAATCACTCTCTAACTGCAAATAGGTTAGTCTTTTTCAACCTTAAGCATGATTTAAATAATTTCTCTTATTCTAACTGTGCAAATATATTTAAAAAAAATGGGGCAGCGTGGTCTTGTGTTAAACTGCTTCCAGTGACAGGTAAAATATTACATTCACAGTTCTGTCATGAATAAGGAATGAAAAGATTGTTAACTGGCTGGAAACATGGGACTATAACCTGGGCTGTGTTGAGTCGTGGTGGCTTCAGTGAGTGTAATTTGGCCATGGCATGTTACGCTACATTAGGAAAAAAAAAAAAGTGCTTTGACATATGAGTGTATACATATCATTCTTGATTTCATATATCCAAGCTAGCTTTTTCTGTTGACTGAGTTTACCAGCAAGTACATATTAATTTTGTAATTGTAATGCATGAATAACTCTGAGGAACAGAATCACTCTGGTGTTTATTTTTCGCCATTAAACATGCACTGTGAAGATATTAAATTAGTTTGAAACTCCAAGCATTGTCTGAAAAACAATTATTTCAGTTTCTGTCCTTCAGGGCACATCGATGGGTTTACATAACCCAAGCTGACTCTGAAGCCAGCGTTTAGCAAGCACTGGTGGGAGCAGAATGAGCCTACCTGCCTGCGCTGCTCAGCTGGTAAACTCAGGTGAGGAGCCCCACAACTTCAGGAAGACTATTCATCTGTATCAAATGAAGCAAGCCAGGAGCTCGATGAGACACAAGTGTCAGCTCCTGTGGTTTCTCCAGTCTCTCAGGCTGCTGACAGCCCTGAGGAGGCGCCTGCTCAGAGCTGGTGCTCCCAGCCAACACGTGCATCTTGCATTTGCTGCTCTCGCCAGAATCCTCTCTGAACACCTGACAGGCTTAAGTGCAAGAGCACGTGTGTTATTCCAGCAAAGCAGGCAGGTGCATTCTTGATGCCTAGTCACAAAAGAGGAAATTAAACTGCAGTTTAGGGTGTGCCTGATGCCTGGTTATTACCTAGTTATCACTTAGGGCTTTTGGGGCCTATCTTGGTCACATAAATTAAAGAATGACTCAACTAATAGCAGCCAAGAGCCAAATGCTGCCTCTCTGAGAGGGACCTCCCAGCCCACTGCTGAGCTTCAGGGGCCCACCCCTACCCCTCATCCCCATCTCCCAGCTTAATGGGAGTGAGTCTGCCCAACCCAGCCCTCTCTACCTCTCCTTTTGTTCAAGATGGGACTTCCTTCCTGCTTTCCCACCTGTTTTTATTTTTGCCATTCAATGCAAGTGTGAAAAGAGGAGGTCTTGCCCCTCCCAGGAGTTTCTCTGAGTATAAAATCCTATTGTGTCCTTTCATTAGTGCATTCCTTGTGGGTGAAGTGGTCTCCTTCTTGGCTACCACATATTCAGGACTGCTATCAATATTTTGAGAATCACAGGAAGTATTAACAGTACAAAAGTTTTGTTTGTTATGCTGTCTCTAGCATCCTGTCAGCTTCCCATGGTGCTTACATGTGCCTTAAATAATACAGATGGCAGACTTTCCCATTAGGCCTTTGTCTGCTATAAGGAATCTCACACCCCAATTACTCAGGTTTTAAAGGAAAACAATGTGGGGAAAAAAATGCAAAAGAAAATGGGGAAAATGTCACTGCAACATTCATGGCTATTTTAATAACATAAACCTTTTGTTAGTGATGGAGAACTTAGCCAGTTTTATTCACTTCTTCTGCAGATGATGCTCTTCTTGGCTGCAGTCAGAATTTTGATTTAACACAAACCAAGGGGGAAAACCGAAGGCATGGCTCATGCAGGACACGACATTTACTGCCTTTGCCAGTACAATGTGAATTGCGTGTGCCAAGTTCAGAAGCTCTTTGCTAAAGGTATTTAGCTATCTGCAGTCACTGCATAGGCTTACACTGTGTTATTTTGTGGCAGTGAGCACTCTAGATTACTTCGTGCAAACATAGTACATCCTATCTGTTTTTCCCTTTTCTTTCTTCTGCCTCCCCACATTTTTTGTCTATTCCTTCCTCTAACATCTTTTTCTCTTCTTCCTGCTACTTAATATGTGGCAGAAATCACCACAATTCTCTCAGACCTCGCTCAGCGTACTTTCACTACCTGCGCTTTGACAGTTTTGCTAAACCACCCCATGGATGGGGACAGACTTTTTAGTAGGGCCTGTTGTGATAGAACAAGGGTTAATGGTTTTAAACCAAAACATGGGAGATTTTAGGCTAGACATGAGGAAGAGATTTTTTACAATGAGGGTGGTGAAACACTGGCACAGGTTGGCCACAGAGGTGGTAGATGCCCCATCCCTGGAGACATTCAAGGCCAGGCTGGACGGGGCTCTGAGCAACCTGATCTAGTTGAAGATGTCTCTGCTTATTGCAGGGGGGTTGGACTAGATGAGCTTTGAAGGTCCCTTCCAATCCAAACTATTTTATGATACTACCATTCCCATGTAGGGCAGGTTAGTTGGTGCTGGCAGCCCTACAGACCCCTGGACAACTGGTACAGGCTCACCTGGCAGCGGGTGGGAGGGAAGGGGCCTCCTTTCTGCTACCTGCACTTGGGTAGCCACTGACCAGAACCCTTGATATAACACTGATTTAAATAATACAACTCTACATTGAAAATTCTTTTTACTTCTGTAAGATGAAGTTACACTGGCCTAAGCACATCTGACTGGGCCAAGCCCCACTCCTGGGCCTTCCCCATATCTGCGTGGGAGAGCACCAGGAAATGCTAAGAACTATGGACACAACCACAAGCGCCATGGCTAGTCACTTGGCTAAACCCCAGAAACAAAACAGGTTAAAACCTTCCATTTAGACCAACTGTAATTGTGGTGTGTATGGTTGGAAAAAGTAGAGGAACCCCAGGAGTACAGCAGTAACCCTAGGCATAGGTTTGTGGTGTGGGGGATGCAAAGTGCCTCTGGGAGGAGAGTGCAGGAGGCACAATTATGTCGTCTTCACCCATCATCCACCTTCTGCCACAGCTTTCTCCTTGTGGATCCCCAAAACCTTGCCTGTCCTCTGTGTGTCCCTGGCACCTGGGGCATGGAAAGAACTGTTTTTGCTACTCTAATTTCCGAGTTTGATGCTTCTTCCCAGCTGCAGGGGTACACCTCTGCCCAAGCGGACAGTGTTACAAATTATAACTTGCACCTAAAAAGTCCTAATGATAGAGGCTGTTTCCACTTTATAGGATGACAGAAAACCAGTGGGCCTGGATTCACAAGATTCTGGTTTTGGACAACACTTAAGAAGATAAATAAGGAGGCTAATTATCTTAATTTAATCTATCATTATTTTAACGATTAATCACTTCCTTCTTTCTGGCCCATTATCAGGTCTAGAGGTGGGAGCGTTCCCAAGTCCTGAAGGCAGGCTCTGCCCCCAGCATGCTCCTATGACTCACCAGGTTCATCTTTTATCTCTTCCCACACCTTTCATAACAAGACTTCCTTGAAGATGCATCAGTTGCTTCTGAGGATACAGTAAGTAGGCTACTACGCACACCTAAGCTGACTCACTTGGGAGAAGATGTCTTGTTCCTTTTGCATCATTCCTTCTGCAGATGATTTTGGAGAATGAGAGGACCAGCTCTGCTAAAACTGGTGGAAGGCATAGGGCATGCATGCCAGATTAGCAAATAAGTTTGTCTTTTCAGGTGAAGAGTTTTTCAGAGGTCTTATATGAGTTTAAGAAAGGCTACATAAGGGTTTTCACATGAGATATTAGCTCTTTGCTGCTTGAGCCAAAGGTGACTACGTAAAACCAGGACCTGGTAAGGCAGCCCTGCACAGGTGACAATCCTTGCCTGTACCCTGGCTCAAGCTGTGCCATCGGTCAGCAGAGGAACAGGGCTGAATGCACAGAGACATCAGAAGCCATATTGTGGCATCACAGGCGTGTGGGAAAGGGGAGATGGAGAGGAAAGCACTGACTGAGGCGTGAGCAGAGGAAGGCATGGCAAGAAGCGAGGAAGAAGGAAAAGACAGGCAAGGAAGCCAATGCTCATTCAGCATGAATTTGCAGCAGTGAGGCCTGTTTATACATATTAGCTGATAATAGTGTGATGAGAAGCTCAGGGAGACTGTGACCTCAATTTTACATCACAAAGCCCTTCTCTGCTTCCCCCGTCATCTGCAGGCAGGCAGGCATCTTCCCAGTGCTGCTTTCAGCATCAATAATAGTCACCATTTTCTAAGAGCAGAAGTATGTAGCTAATAATAATAATAATAATAATGAAACATACCTCACAGAGGAAGGAGTTCAGGACTAGAGATTAAGCAAGTTAACTGCTGACTGACAAAGGTGAGGAAGAAGCACACTCTGGGTGGAGACAGGAATGACACGTGTCAGAGGGAGATGACTGCCTATGGGACTCCTCTTGATACAAATCCTGGATCCTCAAAGCTGAATTAGTGACATCTTCACTAAATAAAAAAATGAGATTGTAGTGCCAAACTGCAGAACAGAAATTAACCTCACCTTGCTCTATGAACAGCAAGCAACTCCAAGTGCCCGCAGCTAGAGAGGGTTGCCAGAAATACGAGGTTTACTGGGATGATGGTTTCCTCTGCTATGCAAGTCCCTGGGCTGCAGTCTTGTGCTCTGCCTCAGTTCTGCTCCTCTTACCGACAGGGCAGAGAGGTGAAACAGCCTCCCGTTCCTAGTAGCAGGAATAAGCACTGGCCAAGAGGGTCTTTGCTGTGACACAAACAGTACATTTGATCTTTGCCCTTGAAAACACATACAATCTCAAACTGTGGTTCACTCCCCATTCTTCTACTTTTTTTTTTTTTTTTTTTTTTTTTTAAATCTGATTCTGTTTTCAGATCAGAACATTAAGCAGTACTGGGTTTTGGCTCCCTAAGTAGGCACAGGGAAAGTGCAGTGAACTAAAAAACTGAATTTTATCTTTTGCTTTCTGAGGCTGAGAGCACTTCAGCTTCACGTATTGTGTTGTCAGTTAAGCTGACAGCAAAAAACTTGAGAGTCTGTCTGCGTTCCTGATGAGGCAAATGCAAGGAGAGAAGGAAATACAGACTAATCTTACTTCATAAGAAATCAACAAAGGAAATATTTCCTTTTTTTGTTTCATTTTTACATGGTTTTCAGCTATTGACATATGCAGTGTTTGCATACTATAAAAAAAAAAAAAATCAGGGCTACCCTTTTAATAATCTTGAGCAAAATGATTGGAACTGAAGAGTTGCAGCATATCATGTTGTTCTACATGAGTTATTATGAATATTATCCTGGTTATTTACACATTGTAATGAAGTGGGACTGTTTTGGTGCTCTGAAATTGTGATTTGTTAGCACTTACACCCACTTACAGAGATATAAACATCTACAAATTGTGTTTGTTATTAATTAAGTTTACCGAGGTCAAACAAACATTTTAACTTTTCGGTTTCTTGTTTCTAGCCCAAGGGGCTTTTATATACACTAAATGTAAAATGAGTTCATATTTAAAAGGCTTACAGAAAGCAGCTTACCAGATCTTCTGTATACTTTAGTCCTAATTTTTCTCATGCCTGAACGCATCATCACAGTGACAGCAGTGAAAAGGCTTGTGCGATCTCCCAGTCTCAAATTTAAGCAGAATAAAGGAAAAGGGATCTGCACAAGCATCTCTTTCCCTACTATTTTGATCACATGCCTCGTTATCTTGCCTCACTAAAGTGGTCGCAGCGTTTCTAGAGAAGTCTGCTTCTCACCTCTTGTGGAGAGATGGACTTTCCCATAAATGGTCCTACAGCAGATGGAGAGCCGTAGCCACCTGCAAGCTCCTCTCTGCAAGGACAAGGTATCCTACAGTGCCATTAGGGTTTTTTAAGTGGTATCACCACTACACTGAAGGGATCAATTTTAAAATTTTTTAAAAGAAAATCTACCTCCGTTGATCAGAGGCATTTGATTCTTTAAGACATACTGATTTGAGCTGGTGGAGGCTGGGCTTTTTCTTTTTAATGCTCCTGTAATTCTCAAACAGTTGAAGGAATTTTGTTAACTGTCAACACAGGAAAAAAAAGTGCACACCTTGAAAAACAAATTGTGGAAATGCTCATAACCCAGAGGTGATGGACAGAAACAATGACAGAGAAGAAAATGTACTTCCCAGCTGAAATTCTGGAAGAGACAAGAGTTGCAAAACAGTTACTTTAAGGTGTGGTTGTATAAAGTATGAAGAGAGAGCCTCCAAAAATGGATGAGGTTGAAGCAGGATGCAATTACCAAAGGCTACTCTTGTGCTGATGCTGTGGGATATTACTGCTGCAAAACCACTGCTGTTTGCTCTGGTGGTGGATTAACAGCAGTTGACAAACTTGAAGTCAGAAATCTTTGTCCGGTATTTCTCATCCTTACACACATAAATACTAAATAGAATAAACATAGTGAACTGAAATGTAAACACTATGTTTTCATACTTAGATAATGTATAGCTGGCAAGCTGAGTTTCTCGCATGGTGTCAGGATTTTGTGTTATTAGGGTGTCTGTACCTGCATGTTATGTGCTGATCTAGGGGGAGAGGATGTTATGCGAGCAGCTGTAAGGCTGAGCTGCACATCACTTTATAGGTTACAGCAGCCATTCAAACAATTTTAATTTCATCTGCTGCTTAAGCAATATTAATATATCCTCTGTATGTTATATACATGTTTTCTTATCCATTTCAAATGATAGGCAGAATTATTAGTGCTGATACCAGTAAGGTCACCTCATGTTTTCCATAACTTAAAACTCTGCCAGGTTCTAACTGTTCATACTGAAATTTTCCAAGCCTGATGCAGGATCATTTGAAAAGGTTTCAGGTAATATGGTTTAGCTGTTTCTGAGAATATAATTTGAAAATTGTTTATTTGCATTAAAATAAAATTCCGATAACTATTTTATAGAGAAGCTCTAAGGTTGCCAGGTTTTAAACTAGGGCTTAGAAATTTGGCTGAGATGGAGTCAGAGGTGTACCTTTCATCATTCTTGTAAATTCACCCAAATCGGAGCAAGTTAAAATATTAAAGAAGAAGAGTAAATTTGCTGGGGCAGAGTGGAGACACACTAGTGTGTAGGTGCTGAGTTCAGGCAATCCCTTCTGCACTGGCTGGCCTCTATCAGGCAGCACCTCACTAGGACTTACTCTACACCTCCGACTCTTGGGTTTGTAGCACCAGGTGTCAGACCTAAGAACAGTCTTGTTTTTCATCCTGGTTCTCAGGATGCTAACACGTTCTCCCTTTCCTAACAATGGGAGAAGACTGAAGGTGTTTTTAACTGCACATATCCCCACCAGCAGCAGTAGGAGTGGTATTTGGAAGTAGATATGCGAAAGAACTTTAAGCGTGGAATATGGAGAATCTCAGGACTTGAGAGAAAAGACAGTATTGAGGAACAAGAATGAGGAGAGACTGGGCTGAAGGAGAAGTGGAGGCTGGACCTAGGAGCTGAAGTAGGAGAAAGGAGGCACATGGGGACAGAAGGAAGAGGTCTGCTTTGGCTGGGGAACAGGCAGAGAGGCTTGTGCTGATGACATCCTGTGTCCTTGCAGTACATGGCCTTGACTCCACATTTTCAGCCTCGCTGCTCTTCCATGAGCTCTGTTGCAAAGTGCATCTTTCCTTCTGTCCTGATGGCTGGAGAACACAGAGGGCACGTGCTGCTGCTCGCAGGTCTCGAATCTCAAGCAGCAGGACTGTTTCCCACAGACCTAAAAGCTCAAACGCTGCTTGGCCTATTTGATTTTTGTTCTTCTATTTTGTTCTTCATTATGCTTTCTTGAGTTAGAAACTGACACATTCAAAATCAATCCTACATGAAAGGAACATGAACATTGCAAAATCTAGCTCTTGTAAGCAAGAAAAACAATAGAATATTGTCCACATAAATCTAATTTATCTTCTGTGTGCCTAAATACAATGGTAAAAAACAATTCGGTGTTTTCCAGTTGGCTCTTAAAAGTCCTCACAATCAAAACTGATGACAATGGGAGTGAGATTTGATTATAGACACCAAGGCTTCTGGCCCTGTTTCATGCAAGACTGGCAGATCTTTTTTATCTTAATCTCAAATATGCCTTATTTTTTGTGCAAGTAGGAATTAAACTCCACTGCCATGTCTGGAAAGTGATGGATAGATACAGAAAAGCTGATAAGAAAGTACTTCATATGTACAGTTCTGACAGTGTGGAGGCACAGGTCTAGGTACAGAATCACAAGGAGGAAACAACTGACTGAGAGCTCACACGGTACAAGAATAACTTAAACTGTGTCAAGAATTCTGTATTTCCAAACTTTTAACTTACTGAATTTGCTCTATTACTAATTTTTAACAGTTATTAGTTACAATTTTTTATATGATCTCACATGGGTTTTCCAGTTTCTTGATCACATACACAATAGTAGACAATAATGCAATTCAGAGTTCATAAGAGAGTCAGAATAAGACTTAAGTAAATGTAGTGTTACCCCAACATTAAAATATTTAAATATTTAAATATGAAAACTCTTAACATATTCAACTCCCTTATAGAATGACATGGGAGGAAGAGTCACAAGACAAAACAAACCCACCTGATTTTGAACGTTCCAGAGATGAAGACGACCAGCTGGAGAAGGTCACAATTGCACCCGAGAACAATGATTCAAAGCACATTTCAGTTTTTTGCTCTGCGTGTCAACAACCAATATATCCATACCACCTTTTTAATCACAAAAAAACCCACAAAGCCCTAACTTTGCTGGGCTTCGGTAGCCAACAAACCAAGACTGACAACAAACGACTTTTAGCTCGTAGGCAGAAACTTGTATCAGAATTGACCCAGATTGCTAAATATTCTGAGAAACAAAGGCAGAAGATTGATTATTCATTTGAATTCCTTATGGATAATCACACTCCTACATCACATTGTGATCTTCCTGATATTACCAATCCTAGTACTTTTAAGAAAGTAAATAATTCTTTAATAAACGCATTAGCAATTTGCCAAGATAAAAACTCCACATGGCAGAGAGACATGGAAGACAGATTTATCGTGCTCGACAACTATGGAAATAGGTCAGATACGTGTTTTCTGGGGTTAGTTGATGGCTCTCATGGTGTGGCAGCTGCAGAAACAGTTGCAGCAGAGCTCCCACTTTTATTTCTTGACCAGCTTGCTCAAACAGATTCCTCCTACAAAAAGAGTAAGGACGAGCAGCAAATTCTAGATTCTTTTACCACAGTAATCAATGCAGATTACGAGAAAAAAGAGAAGATTTTCTCTGATAAACCAGGCAGTGGCAAGACCAACAAGACCAATACTTACGAATGGATTCACAAAGCATATGCCAAGTCCTTTTGGAGAATGGATAGACTTTTACGACTGGGAAGGAATGAGGTTTCCAAAGTTCGCTGGAGTGGCTGTTCAGCTGTTACCTGTTTGGTGGAAAGAATCCCCAGCAAGGAGACAGATGGCACTGAGGAAGAAGGAAGAAAACATTCTGAAAACACCACAGACAGTCCATTAACCAGGCCAGCCAAAGGTGCTGCTGGGTTACTGCACATTGCTAATGTAGGTACGTGCATTCCACACTGGGACTTTTTGTTTTCCTCTACCCTATAAAAAGAGAAAACATAAGCTAATCTAGAGATGTATTGGCAGTAGATATTTGGAGACAAAAAGCTGCCAATTGCTTTAACTTGATAATGTGAAGGAGACAAGATAATTCCCTTGCCACTGATATTGATATCAGGCAATAAATATTATGCTTATCTAATAAAGTACCTTCAATATATTTGAGTTAAAGCAGTAAAGTCAATTCACTAATGCAAAAGACAATTAAGAAACATTCTGTAATACACAAATGACCTCTGCAAGAGTAATAAGGATTTTTTTGTTGTTGTTTTGTTTTGTAATTCAAGACGAAATTTAAGGTGTCATTTTAGGGCAATCATAAATCTTCTGATTTTAGATCTGATAAATCCCTTGTTTCAATGAAACATACTTAAGATAGTGTCCATGAAAAAAATGAATTAAAAGAATAAGTGACACTGTATTTTGCTACCAGGAAACTGAAAGCATGATCTGTGGGGATCATCTGAATTATTAATTTCTGAAATAGGAATTGGTTGTTATTTACTATTGTTACAGAATATCTATTCAACCTGTTTCCTTATGAAGGAGAACCCTGCTTTGCCTTTCTGTAGTGTAGAAAAATCAGGTATTAATTACAATCAAAAACACTGATACATTCCTTATGCTTCTCCACCCAGCCCTGCTGCAGCAACGCTAGACAAAGCTCTTGCAGATATTAGCAACTCTGCTCATTTTATGTTCCCACTTGGTGATTTGTGTTACCAGTTAAGTTCCCATCTACACAAGGCAGCTCTAAGATGGGAAAGCAAGACTACTTGCTTTCCCATAAAGGAGTACACATGCAGAATTATATAAAAAAAGGTGTTGAGTGAATAGTTTCAAACAGATTTGTATCTACAGTTATATTCTCCAGTGTCTTTCAGTCTCTGCTTGAAGCACATGCCCAGCACTATAATACTTTGCTATTACTCTCCCTAGTATTAGTAAGGACTGCACTAATACTGCACCTTTCCATCAACATGGGCACTCTTTCCTCCTCAGGTGAGTGTATTCCCAAAACCTGTAAGACTTGTTCATCTTTCTTCATCTGGAATTTGACCAAAATTAGTCAAAAGGGCCAAAGATCAGTAGGAAAAGGTGAAAACATTCAACAGGTTCAATTTCTTCAGGAGGAAAAATACAAATGAACCAAAAATCAACAAACAAAACAAACCAAAAATATGTTCCACATCTCGAAAACTGATTCCAGATGAAAAAAAAAATGCTTGACCAAGATAAGCAATCCTCTGCCAGTCTGAGGAACACTATAAACCAAATTGAACACACACTGACACAGTAATAAGTAACTATGGTCTACTCCCTCCCTTATCTCTCCTCCATTCTCCCAACACTGTTGCTTTATCCATATTTCTCTACTCCCAACAAGCATTTTTGCAGTTACAAGAACTTTACTGTTACTGGTACCCAAACTGGTAGTTTAGCGTTAGCTCAGATATTTTTGCGGGAGATTCAGTTTACTGCAATACAGGAATAACTCACATAAAAGTTACAAGCTTTTCAGAGCTAACAAACGCATTTGTTTTCACCTAACTGGGGAAGAAGCATATTTTTATTACAATGAGCTTGAGAGGTAGGATGAAGGTCTAAGTTCTCTGATTTTTGTTACCTGCCTCCATCCTTCCCTCCCAGATAAGGTTTTATGCTGGCTACAATTAAAGATACTGTAAACTCAAGCTCTGCTCATGAGTTAAGGCTTGAAGTTGATCGGAGATACTTTAAGCCCTTTATGATGAAAGTCCACATTTTTGAACCACTTCTAAATACACATTTATTTAATCTAATACACTTAATTTTCCACCAAATGTATCACATCATAGAAAAAGATTTGCACAACATCAACCTTCATTCCCACCCCCCTGGGAATGTGTTCTTACATTAGTACAGACATGTTCCATCAGCACCAGGTAAACAACTGAAGACGATGAGTGGGAGATGGTGGCACTGGCCAACTTTGCCTTCTTCGTTTAGTCCCTCATTGATACATCAGCTAGTTTTTGTCAATCCTTTTGCCCTGGTCTCTGGTTTGCAGGCAAGAGACTTGCATCCAAAAGCGACTAAATTTTGCTCTTTCTTGCAGTCAAACTGTTCCACATGGGTCATATTATGCTCTTTGTTAGGCTTACAGCTGGTGGTCTTACTCAGAGGGTTCAAAGGAAATTTTAGACAATCTTCTAGCTCTCCATGGAAATCAGAGGAAGCGGGAGGGAGCAAGCACAAGGAAACATTCACACAGCGTAACTTAAGGCATCTACATTCTATAATCAATTAAAAAAAAGGTGCGTCCTTCAGTTTGACGTTCTGAATCACGTTCTAGAGAAACGTGCCTTCACACAGCCTACATTTAGCTGTCTCCTACACCAGACAATGCCAACACTTCTCAAAAACCAGAACTAATGTATAAGCAGTACCTACTTATAAACACTTTTCATAGATCTGTGCTCTAGTCTAGCCAGATGATATTAAAAATACAATTTAAATGATCACACTGCTGCCAGCTTAGTGCCTGGAAAGATACCACCCTGTTCAAGTTCCTACTGTAAGGCATCACTTTTGCCCTTATGCCAACACATGGAAGCAGACCAATAACCTCCCCTAACACAAAAAATGGTCTTCTCCCAGTGTAGCCATAGAGGATCTCAAACAATACATCACTTTGTTTCAGAGCTGCTTTCTTTTATGCTCTGCATTCAATTTTGACAAGACTAGTCACTTGCATTGTTGCAATTTCCTAACGTTTCATTCTCACTCTGCAGATTTCAAAAGTATTGAGGGAAAACTAAAGTACCTATTCCTACTAAAGGAAAGAAGTTAGTCCTTGACTTCTCACGATGGATGTGAGAACTCTTATTCCCTTGGGTCTCTTAACCGAGATTTAAGGCATCACATTAATAAACTGTAAATTCTACACATGTCCAAATTATTTTCAGGTACTAGAAATTTTATACTGCTAAAAATAGCCTGAACCTGAAACTTCCTGATGAGTTCATTCAGCCATAGTATCTTGAAAGCACACAGTCTCCTAGAAAAAAACAGAAAACCACACCACAAAACCAACACCCTCTCCCCCCCCCCCAAAAAAAAAACCCAACAGAGTATTTGAGAAAAATATGCACTTCTGCTTAAAATACAGTCAAGAGGCAATATTTCTGTCAGACTGAATGAAACGTCACTTGGGACTCCTCATAAGAATTTAGTTGCAGTCAGAAGAATAAGGTTCTGGAACAGTCTTCTGAATAATGAGATAGAAAAAAACCACAGAAAACTTTGCTGTAAAATATTAATTGACGGATATATATTGTTGCCTGTGGCAGTAGATAACTGAACTATGACTTCATTTTCTTCCCCAGTCCTTAGCAAAAGGCTGTTAATGTAATAGTAGTTTCATTAAAAAAAAAAAAAAATCAATATGCTATAATTCAAAATAACTTATTTCAATTTTAGGTAACGCACATGCAGTCTTATGTAAAAATGGAAAGAGTCACTGCCTCTCAAAAGAGCACAGCACTTCTAATACAAGTGAGAGAAAACGCATACTTCAGAATGGTGGAAACATCAGCACTAATGAACCAGATGGATTAGTGGAAGGGTACCTGAGAACTACAAGAGCTCTTGGACATCATGGAGATCCGGTACTGAAAAGATCTGTTATACCTGTACCTCATACCATATCTGTCCCTATTGATGACACTTGTCAGTTTCTTATTTTAGCTTCTAATGGGCTTTGGGAGGTTTTGGATTACAATGAAGTACTTGCTTTAACTCTAACAACATTCACTCAGTATTTGAGAACGCATGAATGTGTTCAACAAAATGGAACTTCTCCATGTAAGTGTCAGTATTTGATGCCTCTCAGTGAAGACAACTCAGATGACTCAAAGGCTATTAAAGATCTGCAAGCTGGAATAGAGATACTGTATTCCAACACAGACATTTTTCTCACTGACTCAAAAGGCAACTTGGAACAAAATAAGCCAAAATATTCTAGGATGAGCTATTTGCAAAGCGAAGATGGAGTTCCTAAGGAAAGTGATGACCACAAAAATCAAGCTGATCCAGAACTGTCTCTTTCCAGTCACGACAAAGTAAATTCACAGAAGAGAGAGAGAAAACAGTCTGATTCTAGCACACAAGGTAGCTCTGAAGCACTGCAAGAGTTTGAGGACAGAGAAGTTAATCTAAGTAATAGTTTTCAGCCACAGATTGCAGTGCAAGAAGAAACAGATACCAACGCTTTCTGTGCGACAGGTCCAAGTTGCAACCATAAAGAGCTGCAAGAGAATGTACTGGCAATAGCGTCTAAAGACACAAAACAGCCCGCAAAAGATATAAAAGCATGCCTAACTGAGTCAGGTCCACAACTGGCTGAAAAAATGGACTCCAAGATTTTTTGTGACAAACTTGCAAATTATGCTGGTCAAGAACTGCAAAAGACTGTATCACCAGTGGGTTCTAAACCATCACCACAGTTTGAAGAGGACACAGAAACATACCCATCCAATTGTGAATCACAAACTGCAGGAGGAGGCAGAGTCACCTCTGAGACACTGTACGACAATGCAGCAAGCTACATCAGTGAACGACTCGTACAGACTGCATTAGCTGCAGGTTCAAGAGATAACATTACTATTTTGATTGTACTTCTAAACGGATGCAATAAGATACCCAGTTACCTCAACATGTAAAAACTTATCATAGGATAACTGGAGTGGCACAGTAGATATAGGACAAGCTTACATTTAGCTGTGTCATGATTTTACTTGTAATCATCTTAAACGCTGACCCATATTCAGACATCTTGTCTGAAACTGTTCAAATACAATAAAACCTTCTGAAACTCACAATAAAAAACAGTAATAAAAAAAATTCTTTTTTAAACCATTTTATTCAAACCTGAGCACCTCAATATAAAACTAAACACTGGTGAACTGTCATTTTCCTTGCTAAACCCAGATTACCGCAAATTTAAAATCTGCACAAGTAAGTTTCTGCTATCAGTCCAACATTTAAATAGACTAATTAATCTCTTCTGACACACTTGGTAGATTTCATATAATGAAAATAACTAAACGAATTAGTGCAATATACTGGACAGATCAAAATAAAATGTACTTTGGAAAACAAAGTTGCAAAGTCCATTACTGACAGACAGCAGTACTTATGTTACAGATACAGGAGCATCATTTATTACTGTTCTAGCCATAGAGGAAGAACTCAGAACCCCCTTTGATTAGAGAGGAAAAAAGTTAGCTTTAAGTAACTGTACATTCTGTATACCTTTAAGCAACTCTTAAATATTACAGAAAGTATTAAACAAATGTAGACTACAATGCAGAGTACCTATTTACAGTACATTAATACCCAAATTTAAAATCAAGTTGGATGTACATAATCGTTAGTGCACTTTTTTTTCCTTAAGGGAAAAAAAATCATAAAACTGTAATGGCCAGCAATGATCAAAACCAAGAAAGAAGTCACAGACACCGAGTTTGTTGTGGTTTTACTTGAAGAGCTCTTACAGTTTGTAGAGGGAAAAAAAAAACACAAACATCCTAAGTCATAAAGTTAAATTTACTGGGCTGTACCCTCTGAACAGATTAGAAATGAAGTTATACTTGATTTATCACTAATTCCTTTAGATAACTAACTGGGTTGATACAATTTACATACAGTGTACCAACTAAAACTCCACTTTCCTGCAAGCATAGGGTTCTTAAAATTGTTAATGCAAGTATTATTTGTAATTAAATTATTAAACTATGGAATGTATAACTAAAAAGTATATACCTGCAGAAACAACTGGTTGCATCAATACTGTGAATAAGTTTAAGTAATTTTTAGACCCTGTTTCTAAAAAGGTTTTAAAGCACAATGGAGAATTAAGAAAAGTCCCAATTCTATTTATTATAACAGTAATCAGTATTGAGGCTACAGAAACTGGCCAATTAGGTCCATGGAAAGTAGTTCTCCTACACCCCTAATGGCAAGTGATTTTTAAAACCTTTGAACTGAAGGAAGTTTATTCTGCTTCCATCTCCCCTCTACTGTTGAAACATTACAGCCAGTGGTGGATACATGCATGTTAAAATTTTAGGTCAAAAGAAAACTCTGTATCATGAACTTGACTATTATTGTAAGTCTCTTCGCTGTTTGGAAGCTGTACTGGGCCAGGTTAAGCACTCCAATTCCATGGTTATTAACAGTTAGGAAGCAGAAGAATATTCAGAACAGTTTAAAGCAATTGATGTTTTAGTTACTACAACATTGACTCTTGGGTGGTTGCGTGGGTTCAGTAAGGTCTACTCCTCTTCCTCTGGCAGAGTTGGCTCCTGCATTCTGTGGTTCACTCTTGGGCAATTTTTTTGCTATAAAATCAATAAGAAACAGAGAGTTAAAACTGAGTTTGCACTAAGATTACATCACGTCAGTACACAAACAGTCAACATTTTATTACTCCATAAGCATATCAATATAATCACTATAAAATCTGATTTGATTCAGTGTGTTGGTAATAAAAGAAGTTAGGACACTTAACTACTTAATGATTAACTACCTTATCTATGATTCTCAAGAGTGAAATATATTAGTAACCTGAGCAGTACAATTTATCTGCACAGGTATGTTATGCCAGTAAATGACAGCTCTTGTGGGAATTCACCTACACAGAACAGGCTTTAAGATCACAATGTTAGTGCCAAAAGATACAGAAAGAATGAAAAGGCGCAAAATGGAGACAGAAATGGGCCTAACTACTGCCCATCTATTTTGGCAGAGTAAGTATTTGCATACAACACATAAAATGGCCCTCAGCACTAGAACAAGTCTCTTCCCTTTTTTTCAAGCTGTCTCTTCTCTCCAGCTCTTATGAGTCAACTGACTGTGATAATTTCTTTGTTGTCCTTGTAGCTCCAGGGTAGATCCTTGGTGACAAATGCTACCCTTCTGAGCAGAAGCTCTTCCTAGCAATTTTCTGATGGACAGAAAGCTAAGTCCCACATAAAAGGACTTCAGTGAGGCTGTCTTGCCCATATTACCAGGATCCAACAACCATCCCTGTTCTACAGTTTGGCTGCATGCTTTGACTCCAAAGTAACTACTTCGGCCAGCTTTTTAAAGAACAACTTTTCCTAAAAGGAGCGAAATGCAAGTATTACCACCAGAGCACCAGCACAGTACACACCAAGATGTGTTGTGGTGCTAGACAACCTCAGGGTGCTGGGAAATCTCACCTAGGCTCCCTTTCCCACAGAAGGCTGGACCATATGATCTTTTGAGGTCCCTTCCAACTTGAGCTGTTCTACGATTCTGTGATAGAATCTAAGAGTTCACGTAGTACTAAGCTTCTGAGACAGTACAAAGGGACAAAGCACCAGTAGAAAAATGCCCTCAGAGCACTTGCATTTTGGATTCTAGATACATTCTGGAACCATATATTAACCTGAGTTTAATTGGAAGTTCTGAATGAGTTCTAAAGCAGCCAGTTTACAAGCAGTTGTAGCCTGCATCCCTCAATTCTGTCCATGTGCTCATTTTTCTTTTTCTCCCATTTTTGAAGATTTACACATGGTCCTGAGAACTGAATCCTTGTTGCGCAAAAGGCCATTTCAAATTCCATGCAATACTTTTATTGTCAAGATTTCTTTTCAGGGTTCATTGCTGCAGAGATATTTTCCTGATGCACCGACAAAAGCTGAATTTCCCTAATTGATGTAAAAGAATACTCACATTGACAACCAACCTTGCAGACAAAATACCCAGGTACTAATTTGGGCATTATTTTCTCAAATTTACTTTGTATACTTCATTAAAATACGGACAGATAAGAATTATTGTTGAAATTTAAAAAAAAAAAAAAAAAATTATTAAAAAAAAAAAAAAAAGAAAAAAAAAAAAAAAAAAACCAATCAGATTTGGGGATTTTTCTTTTTAAAAAACAAGATGCACACTACAGCTTTAGACAAAATTATTTTAAAATTTCACTAGAACAGTGTAATTGAGCATTTCTGTATGATTAAATACAAGCCTATCTTGATCATTTATGAGAAAAATATACTTTCCATTCATACAGTTATGTTTTTTCCCAAGTATTTATAGTTAATATGAAGCAAGTACTTGTTATAAAGTGTTGCTATAGTGATGATTTAATTTGTGTCTGCTGGAAGTTTGAACCACACCACAAATTACCTTCTGCTTTACTGACTTAAAAAGCAGAAGATTAAGAGCTCTTTAGAAACATTTAATTTTGATAGCAATGCCTTTTCACAAAAAGTGGGATATAAAGGTAACTGTAGTGCAAAATATGAAACAGATTTAATAAGGTTATTTGACACTAAACATTATTATTCCCCAGTAGCAGACCCACTAGTGTCATTAAGGTTATTACTAAATAGGCTGGTAACCAACCTAAAAATGCATGCTTTCTTTTTCCTCCACTTTCAGTGTTTTATTAACAATGAAATACAATTTTTTGTCTATCAATGTAATTCAGAAAATTTCTTAGTAATTTATGTTGACTATTACATGTTAACATCTTTAGAGAAATCCCTAAGATTATGTTAGGGCTAAAAATATCTTAGTAAATTTACTTTTCACATGAAGTATCCTTTAGTTACACTTGGATACTGAATTTAAGCACACACATCGTTATCTTTGGCACAACTTTTGGATAGCTGCATTTGGAATTCAAACAAAATGTACTACAAATGTGTTATTAGGAAATACTTTGTTTAGACTAAAATGAATACTTGACTTTTTTTTTTAAAGTCCATTATGATTCTCCCATTTTGAAATGTTTCCAGCTTCAATTACCACTGTCTCAAAAAAGGTACATTATTCCAGGCTCTGCACCTAAGGTAGTGCAGAATCCACTGCAAAAAATATACCATCAAAAGGCACAGATTTATACACTTACGTTCTTACACTGATTTGATTAACAAATGCCAAGTACATCTTACAATCAAGAAAAGCTGCGTAAAGCTTTTTATTGTTACCCATACCATGGAAAAGGCTTTTCTTAATATACCAACTAAAGCTTAATTTTGCTTGAATTTGAAGCAGTACAAGTTTTCATCATGGAGTCAAAACAGGTATACAGAACTTGCTGACAGAATTCAAAGGTAACCTAGCTTAGCTATTCCAAGTTAATCCAAGTGTTTTGGTGCTTGACAGAAAACCTGTGCAACTGTGCTTCAAGTAAGTTTATCTAACTTCTGAATATCAAAAAGGATCTGAAAGTGCCTAAGGAAGTTTCAGCACCAGAAATTATTTAAGTGAAAAACAAAGATCCTGAGTTAGGAAGACTACGGTGGTACATATCGCATGAAAACAATTCCCTTAAAATCTCCATTTGTTCATAAACTCACCAATTGCCATGAATATTTCATTTACGTTCATAGATGTTTTGGCAGATGTCTCCATGAACAATAAGCTGTTATCATCTGCATAAGCCTGTGCTTCCTGAAAGTTAAAATAAGAATGCATTGCTTCATTTAAAAAAAACAAACAAACAAAATCCAAAACACACAATCTTTACACATTGTACTTTTATGGCTACTAAGGAACAATTTCTATACCATTTTGAAAGTTTGATGAAACACTTATCTGACAATGTGTTATTCATCACCCATGAAGAAGTTACAATTCCACATCAAGCAGTTAAACATCCAGGAATGCAATCTTAAAAATCTTAGAAACATCCAGATGAAAACATCTCAGGCAAAACTAAATAATAAATAAAAATATTTCTTAAAAAGACATCCCTGATCTGTGACAGCAAGAATGAATAAGCTCCAGAAAGTGCCATCAAATGTCAGAAAATCTATTATTACCCTGGAAAGAGACAGCTTGTGAACTATCTTGAATCTTTCAACCATTGAGGCAGACAGATCAGAACAGTTTCATTATCCTGAGAGAAATTCACCAACAAATAAGCAGTATTTACTATCTTGTGACATTTTCTCCCTTTTCAGTCTGAATTTTGAGCTGAAATACACTATATATAAAAAGTTTCCTAGTTTTGGCACTTCCTGTTAGCCAACTCAGCTGAGAATCCCCAGCTTCTTATGATTATGTAACTGCCTTTGCATTCAATAGGAGATCTGTAAAAAGCCCAACTACAGAATACCGGTGATGAAAAAAAATCTACAACATACTATATTCACTTGGCTGACATCTGCTAAGATCTAGGTGACTATATCTGAAATCACACATTAACAAATACCCAGAAATCTAAAATGTGCTTTGCAAGGAAAAAGAATGTCAAGCCTGCCAGGAGCCCACAATTCCACACAAACAAAAACCCCAAACATTTGAAAAATATTAAGATTGTAATTGTATGAAAAAAAGGGTAGTTCTACTGTGGTAATTAAATTTGATTAAGTCTTTGACTACACACACATGTATTTTTTGTTAAATACCACTATTTTTCACAAGACACAAAGGTTTTCTGTCACACAGCTTTATGTTACAGTTGACATGGAAGTACAAAATCAGAAAACTGAGCTGTAGAATTCTGGCAGAAAAATATCTAAAGCACTGCTAACCTTCACAGTCAAACTCCTACAGTTACAAAAGAATTTACTATACACAGCAGTATCTCACTCAGTGACACCACATACAGATCAAATCTGTAGAAAAATTAATTACTAATATGATCTTAATTCAAATTCAATTAATCAAGAATCTGCAGTAGGTTTTATTTGCTTTGAAAGCTATTTTCTGATGACTTGGTCAAACTTTCTAGAAGATAAAACACAGCAGTGAGAGCACAGATATATCCATTAAACCAAAAAAGAATGCCATGAAAAACACAACTGAAACTTGAATACTGCTTTAACAGTATAGCCTGTGCAAGTCCAGCACAATCAATCAGCTTTGTATCATATGATAACCAAAATTCTCCTGCTGAGAAGTTAGAGAGTGGTTTGCACTGAGAGTTACTGCGATCTCATCCATTGAAACTCTAGTTACTGGTAATTTTGGGTAGAAGACAGGGAGAGGTCACACCAAACAACAGCAATTCAATTAGCTTTAGAGAGACACAAATACATTAGTTATTCCTCAAAGTCAAACTTAATTATTCAAAAAAAGTCTATTGGTACATATAACTTGTACAGAAATAGATTTTTCAGTAGCATGTGTAATTTAATTAGTCTCAGCTGATGTTTATGTTTAACAGCATGACCTCTATAACAACTAGCTAGGTTATGCATATAAGCTCCTCCTATGTTTATTTACTTTCTATTCCAACAAAATGTTATTTTTATAAACAGAAGTTATGTACGTACCTGGAAATCCACAGCTCTTTTGTTAGCTAGATCAGCTTTGTTTCCTGCTAAAGCTATTACAATGTTAGGACTTGCTTGTCGCTGAAGTTCTTTGACCCAATTTTTTGCTCTGGCAAACGACTCCTGTTAATGATTGCAAAATGATGCAACTGAGTTTTATCATCCTTTTGTACTCACCTATTATCCCAATCTCTGTTATCTATACTTCAGGCAAAAAGCCAATGCAAGGCTGCTACCTTTGTCCAAAGGCACACTTCAACTTGCCAACTGAGCTTTTAAAATGAAACATTCCTACCCTAGTTCTCAAATGTGCTTAGTTGGGATAATGCTGAAAAAGTAAGTAAAGATAGGAAGATCTTTATGTAGAAAAAGTAAGGAAAGAGAAGTGGCTCAGAGAAGAAAAAAAAGGGAATTTTAATTTCTCCTCTAGAATAATAATATTTATGAGCAGCTATATTGAAATGGTCTCAAAATACTTTCTAATTACTGAGAACTCTCCATTATGGTACAGGGTTTCTGGGTCTTAGGTCTCATTTTATCAAAGAAAGTGATGCTTATCTGATTTAAGTTTAAAGAAAAAGAAATCAAATAATCTTAGGTTTTGGTCTCAATGGCTTGTGCTACCTTTCCAGTCCTCACCCATAACTTGCAATAACACAATATTAAAATAATGTCCTTCACTATCAGAAATAAACTGCCATAAGCAATGTGGTGAGCATAAGAGTTCTGGTGAACTGATTTAAAAGTGGGTTTGAAGCACTTCTACAACAGAATTTGCCCTTTTTTTAAAAAAAAAAAAAAGCCACAACAAAACCAAAACAAAAAAAACAACCCATACAAAAAAAACCCAAGAGAAAACAAAACCCCCAAAAAACCCCCACACCACACGACAAAAAAAACAGCCAAGAAAACCAAACACTAACCCTCCCCCCAACTCAGAAATTGTCTTTTGGCAAAAAAAGTTTACAGACACAATATAACATTACATAGCTAAATATGAAATAAGTAACCTGATATAGTTGAATATGTCCCTGCCCACAGCAGGAAGGGGTTGGACTAAATGACCTTTAAAGGTCCCTTCCAACCCAAACCATTCTATGAAATGATGAATTGATTCACACAAGTTAGTGAGAAANTAGTGAGAAAAAAAAAAAAAAAAAATCAAGGAAAAATCAATGCAAGACCGCTAGCTTCCAAATCCCCCTTGTGCCTCCTTACTACAGTACTTACCTCATTTGTAATGTCATATACCACTATAGCTGCTTGTGCTCCTCTGTAGTACATGGGTGCTAAACTGTGGTACCGTTCTTGCCCAGCTGTATCCCAAATCTCAAATTTTACCGTTGTATCGTCGAGACATACGGTTTGGGTTAGAAATGCAGCTACAAAAGAGATAGAGGTGCTGAAACCAGAAGTCTGCTTATACTTCTATATTCATATAAAATTATGTTCATAAAGATGCAAATACAATTTCTTTTAACAACTCCAGCCTATTGTTAGAATACAGCATGTTTGAAGCAAGTATTAGCTGATAGACCACAACTCTGATCAACACAGAACAGTTACCTAAACAGCCAGTCTTTCCTCAAGCTAAACACATAAGAAAGCAATAACTGGAAAGAATTCCCCCTTTTTCGCAATAGCGAGTCTGAGCTAGTACAAGCCTACATACATTTAATCCTGGTTCAACAGAGTATATAGAGTACCAGCAACAGCATCCCACCATGCTATAATCCAACACCTCAGATTTTTACAGTTCTACAAATTTACATTACTTGAAGAGTAACTGAAAGCCTTGATTTTCAACTCCTACCAGCTCTACCTTAGCTAATGGGTATGGAATAAAGAACCACTTCTCAAAAGTTCTTGTTCTTAAAGCAGCCATGTTTTTGACTTTGCAAGTGATATCTAGAATTTCAGCATAATTTCCCCTGAAACTGCAGGCTGTCAAAATGGCATGCATTGCCACTACAGCTCAATGCATGACCATAAATAATGGTCTTATAATTACATAAAACAGCAAGTAACTTACTCCAAGTCTTCAAACAGTTACTGCTAATAAAGATTGTCCATTCAGATAATGGTACATATTAGAAATAGAGGTGAGTACCCACACAATAAAGAAACCCATATTACAAAACTGACCTAGAATTTTAAGAATTTATTGGGGTAAAAACCAAGAACAACAAGACAAAAACCAAACAAAACCAACCAAACAAAAAAACCCAAACAAAACACACACAAAAAACCCCAAACCCAAAACCAACAACAAAACACCAAACCAACAAACCAAAACCAACAACCAACCACCAAAACCCAAAAACTCCCACATCCCCCCAAAAAACCCAAAGCACTGAAAAGCAAGATCTTCTTCTACTGAGTTCTCATAACCCTTTGAGTTTTAACTCAGCCATCTGTTCTACCTTAGCTTTTGAAGTTCAAAAATAAGCACACAACGATTACAGTGGTCTGACAAGCTGTCTTGATTACCTGCTTTGTAGTCATGTTGTTTGCACACTTATAATACATACACAGCAGAAAACACAACAATTCCAAGAATTTAGAAGAAAGCTTGAGCAATCCAGCATAAATGCTTGGAGTTGTTTTTCCAGTCACAAAAGACATTCAGTGAAATACTGTGGACTTGCTTGCCCTTGCTCCTTCCACAAACAACAACAACAAAAAATTAAGACATTCTGCTTGATGAAATGTTGAGTGAAGCCCCCTACTCGGCTGAACTGGGAACTCTCACCACTAAGCATACTGACAGACTGTGGCCAATTTAAAGCAAAAGTCTGAAGAGGCAATGACCTATAACCCTTGCATACCTGAGATGTCACCCTGTTCCACATACTCCATGCATAGCTTATGAATCATTCCAAGAGTGCTGCAACTTTCAACTCATTACAGTAAATCAAAAGCAAGTCAATCTTGCTTTATAAAGGACACTGTAACTAACATACAGAAGCTGACTAGTTAAGTGGTCAGGTGTTCCTGCTTCAGGGGTATTAGCATCCATCAGATGAGCAGGCAGGTTGGAGAAGGTAAAGGCTTTGATGTTCCAATGTTAAATCACCATTAATCTCTCTAAATGCTAAGTATCCAAGCACTGGCAAAACAGGCTTCTTTTGGTAGCTCCCTAAGCAGCCCAGAACCAAAATAAAAGAGAAAAGAAACCCCTACGCACATCCTGCATCAGAGTAAGGGTTTCCTCCTCAGAACCAGCTCAGTATTATATTTCTCCAAGGCAGAGACAAGATGTTAAACAAGTAGAATTTGAAGTTCTCACAGACATCATTCTCTTCGATGGAAGAAT
This sequence comes from Pampusana beccarii, assembly GCA_013399365.1. Taxonomy (NCBI): domain Eukaryota; kingdom Metazoa; phylum Chordata; class Aves; order Columbiformes; family Columbidae; genus Pampusana; species Pampusana beccarii. The sequence continues at coordinate 3,013 of VWYH01004049.1, read as the reverse complement.
GTACCTACACTCCATAAACGAAGGGATGTACTCAAGAAGATAACTAAAACAAAGGTTGTATTCAATGATGTCCTCTTGTTTTTTTGAAAGGAACATTTCAACCACCATAAAATGCCAGCTTATTTCTGCAAACAAGGTAACTTTCTTCTGCCTTACAAGGCTATAGTAAATTGACTATTAATCAGCTGTGATAATTATCTGAAAGCCTATTAACAGTCATACTTTTGTCTTAAGCAACTAACAGGCATGGCTACACTAGTCTGAAGTGGCAAAAACACACCATCAAACATGTCTGCCTGTAACTGCACACTCTTTCAAGTGTTTTTATTCAGATTCACAATGCACATAAGCCTCTCTGTTAAAAGGCCCTTCTGTATACAAAGAAAATTATGCCTTAGGCAACTACAAGCTACAGAGTTAGACAGACTTCTCTATAGAAAGCTTTTTCTGAATCTCCACATTGCTACATTTAGCATCTCTCAGCTGTATTATTTGGCATTACTTTGTTTCTATTTTATACAGAAGAGGTGTAAGTTAATAAAGACATTACATTAAACTCTGTTTATCTAAACTTGAACTTAAGCTCTTGTTTAAACTTTCTATAGATTTTAAACAGTGCAACAGGATTTGGGTTTTCCTTAGTTCTACCTGGACACTAAAACAAGAGAGGAGAAAAAGAAAAAAAAAAAAGAGGTTAAATGGATTGGAGATCATAAAAATTGAACAACGAATTTCACTTAATTTTAATAGTTTAATAGGTTGGGGTTTGTTGTTGTTGTTTTTGTTTTATGTTTGGTTTTTTTTTAAATTGAAAACCACACTGATATTGGGAAGCTGATTCACTACGCATCTTTTCAGAATGCTCTCCATATCACCACATAGCTGTAGGAAGTAACAGGGAAACCTTTCACACTAACGCCTATCCTAAAGACACTATAAAATGCACAAAACCAAAAGTGAGCATTACTAACACTGTTAAAGGAGGAAAAAAAAGTGGTTCTCCATTTATGCTGGCAGATAGACAAAATAAATACACATAACAGCTAGAAATAGGGTAAAAAACGATACAATGAAATTCAATTTGTATTTATTTGTCTAAGCTTTGTAGACTTTTTTTCACATTTCAACAACTATTCATGTATAGAGACTCAGGGACCACTGAAATATTATAATGAAACAGACTGATTCACGCAAGCAGCAACAGGGACTACTAGAGAATATTTATCAGTCCATAAAATCCAGATTTTGTTTAAGCGGGTATGCCGTTAGGTAGTTTTAGGATAATTTAAAATTTATCCAAGGAGGAATACAGCTCAAAGCACAAAAAACTTCAACATAAAATATAACAGAGGAAATCTGCCGGACAGGGAGCATAAAAATATGTTCATAGTTAAATAGTATTTTTGTTGTTGGTGGTGTTTGTTTTTTTTTTTTAAATTCTAGTAGCCAGAACCTGTTTTGTTTGAAGTTGCAAAATGTAAAAACAGCACATTAAATTCTGTGATTACTAACAAAAAAACTCCATAAATGCAGTAAGTTCTCCCAAACCAAAACCAGGACGCAAAAATGACAACACAATCCTTTTGGAAGATGCAGCACTTTGTGTTCATAGAAAGCAACTTCTCAATTCTTATTAAGCAGTTGTTTCATGGATTAAGCATACAGCACAATTAAAACAGCCACAGATCCACCCACACACAATATGTAAAATAAAGCCCAGTTTTCAAAACTATGCAGTTCAAGGATGCATTTGCTTTCTCCACTTGATATGGATGCTTGCTACCACCTTGTGCCAACTACAACTTTTAGCTTAGAAAGTTATAGTTCTCAGATTTGATTCTTGATGTCAATGACCCATTCTAGAAGTTCCATTACATTCAAGGTTGTTACGGGAAAGGACAATATAAATTCAACATAAAACAAATCAACAGGAAAACTTTCTTACCTCCAATCGTACTTTCCTGAAACTCATGAAACTGTCCTTTTACAAAACGAAGCACCAAACTTGATTTGCCAACTGCAGACTCTCCTAAAAGTACTAGTTTGAACTGGCAAATTTTATTTCCAGCATTTGGCCCATTGGGTCTTGTTGCTCCTCGATTAGCCATGCCCAAATTAGAAAGAAGTCCTTTGTTTCAAGCTCTCGAAAACACGTTCCAGGATTCAGATCTCAGTCGTGCCTCTGCCAGTAACAACCTGTTTATTAAAAGACAATGGACAGTATTAGATCTACAAACCAAGTAAGTAAAATCTAATTCACCCACGCAATGTGGATTACATATAACTTGTCCTAATATTTACCAAAGTCAATAGTCCAGAGCACAGCCAAGATCATTGTTAAGATGTCAGCTACAGACAAAATCGGTGACAAATGAACCAGTTATCTTCTTCAATACCTAGTCCTCCCATTAAAGCTTCAAATTAGGACATTAAAATCCAATTATGTTTCTTCTTCCAAGACATCAGGCTCTTCTTTCTTAACATATCAAGGGTGAAGTATAACAGACAGTCTGTGGTTCTGACTGCCACATTATTAGTAAAATACCACACGACAAGAAATAGTATTTTTGCCCATAGTTTTGCTATTGTTAAGCAATAGCTTAACATTAACGTGTGCTAAAAAATTGAGCAAATAGGGAAAACTCAATCACTACATCAAGTTCTTTGCAAGTATCAATTAAATTCTATCATGTATATCAAATGCAATTTCCTTAAATAAAAGTACAGAAGAGTTTGATGTACAAATCATTAACACCTTCTCTAGTTGACAACTGTCCTTTGAGAAGCAAAAATACAAAGCCTTCCATATGTACAAAAATGGATTTTCTTAACCACTAAAAATTCCAGATTACTTTGTGCAAGCCACCAGAGAATTGTCTTCACTTGGTTTGTTCAGCCTGGAGAAGATGAGGCTAAGGGGAGACCTCATCGCAGTCTACAGCTTCCTCACAAGGGGAGGATGAAGGGCAGGCACCAAACTCTTCTCTTCAACAACCAGTGACAGAACCCAAGG
>VWYH01004045.1:0-17246 GCA_013399365.1 Pampusana beccarii | reverse complement strand
CTCCTGACTCTGTACCCCATTTTTCCTGTGAAAAGCAGCAAATGTTCCTCTCTGCACCTGACTTCAAATGTAAGAAGTGCTCACCTCTCCAAAGCAAGATCTTTCAAATGCAACTTCTGCAGTGCCCAAGCTGGAATTATCTCCAAATGGAAGTCCTAGTATTAACAATTGCAAAGCTGATCAACAGCTGAGTGATGGAGCCAGCCGGCAAACCCCGTACACCAATCCCTAGTGGGTGGCATCAGACCTGGGTGACCTAGACACTGATGTAGGTGGAGGACTTCAAAAGCTGAAGCAGAAAGGGAACAACAGAGCATTGACCCCAGTGACTGGTCCTGAGCATCTCTCCTGGGACACGGATGGGCACAGCTCTCGCACATGGCACACAGGTGACCTGCCTTGAGTCCAGGTGGGATTTAGTGTTGCCCTGAGGTCACGGGAGCTCAGCTGTCCCCTGCGGATCTCTTGAATTCTCATAAAGAACTTCTGCGTTACGTTAGTGACTCCATGAGAAGAGCCCTCCTTTATATCTCTCCATCCTATTTGCTTCCCATCTAATGGAAGCGCATCCCTACCTTTAACTGGGAATGGGAAAGATAACTACTGCTAGTGGGGGAATAATGTTGCATTAACTGCTCAAAACACCTGGGAGAAGCTGGTTAGATCACATGTTTTCAGTGTGAAGGGTGGTTCAGCTCTTTGTGAATTTGTAGTAAATCAGCACTTCATAATAAGAACAAATGTTTCATTCTCACTTAAAAATTACTACGGTTAGAGACTTGTAATGTGTAGTTTTCATGCAGGGCTTACATGACGGGAACTTAAATCTGTTCCATTTTCATCTATAATTTAAAACGTCATTTTGATTGATGAATTAGTAAAGGAACCCAGGATAATTTTGAAAATACCAGTTTAGTAAAGTTGTCTGACCTTGCAAATAACCTTTCCAGTTTAGAAGCCTTTAATAGCTTAACTATTAGCTAATCTCCTGGGAAACTTTTTCCCTGGGCAAAACTAGTATGGAAATATAACACCAGTAATAAGGTTTCCATCTTTCTCCTATCTTGATCTTTTTAATTAATTGCCACTCAGTAAAAACATAAGACTGGGAGGCAGGGTATAAAAATCCTTGTAAGGGGAAGGCAGGAGTTAACTGTGGGCTATTTCTGTCCTTTACCTGCCTTTTTTGCATAGATTCATTAGGTGCTGAAATATATTAGCAATTGTTAAGGCAAAACTGCTGCTTGATTGCCTGACACTTCTGGCTGAAAGCTGTGAAATAGATCACTTTGTAATGGAAAAAAGCTGCTCCTGCTTATAATGAGCAAACATTTAAAAACCCTGAATGCTTTGCAGGGCACCTCAACAAGCCCCCAAGAGCTTTTGTGTTATGGTTTTGTTGTAGTTGGTGCTTGGGTTTTGTGGGTTATTTCTTTTTGGGGAAGGACAGTAGTTTTTCCAAGGGCTGCAAATATGTGATTTGTTAGAGGAAAAACAAGGAGTTGTGTGTAAGTGAAGAGGATAAGGTGGAAATTCGTGGCCCAGGTGAAATGTGGACTAGTATCTAGTCTAAAACAGGTCTTAGGTTCCTAAGCATCCTATTTGGTTTATTTTTCCAAAGTTTCTAGTGCCATTTTATCTAATGGCCCTCCAATACAAGCATTATGTTGAATTTATGAGAGGTTCTCCCTGTTGCTTTATCTGGCTGATAGAGGGCTTCTCGTTTTACTATATGTACATTTNAGAGGTTGGTGAGACCCTCACTTACTCGCAAGCTTTCTGCATCTTTTGCTGGGCCACAGATCATCCACTGTGCAGGTGAAGCCACAGTTTATGTAGCAATAACATGGCTCCTGGATGAAGATACACAGAGTTTTCATGCAAGGGTATGGAGCCACAGGGACTTCCCTCAGGCTTATCTTGGGCTGCTGAAGTTTATTTTGCAGGTCTGCGCTTCAAGCACTTTGGCTGCGTGAAGGTAAGTCCCTGTCTCAGCACAGTGACACAACCAGCATCTGCTCTGGCACGCCCTGTCTTGGCTATTGATCTCCAACCATCTCCTTTCTGCCTGAGACTGTGCAGATACCAACCGCACATGATGGACGGAGCGCAGGGTCCTGCGCCGTGGGCTCTGTTTTTAGTGAAAATGAGCTTCATCCTTGCTCAGCGACCGGTGTTGCCTGGTGACCTTTGAACCAGCACTTAAGCCCCTGGAGCCCAGAAATTAGACTTCAGTCTGGAAGGACCTCTGCTCCAACAGATGACCTGTTATTTTATCTTGAGCAGCGGCAGGCGTGGAGGAGGGCTGGCACATGGCTTTTAGAGCTAATCACTCATGGGCTCTGAGGAGAGCAGGAATTTCGCTCCCTCCCCCTCCAGCAACCTGGGACTTTATGGCGTGTCTGGATCATTTCAGGCTGATCCTTCCTTTTTCTATTTATTTTCCCCTGGTGCAAACTTCTGATGCAGTCCCTGGACCTCTCCAGCACACGTGGTGGAGGCTCTTCGTTTGCACCCACTGAACCCAGCCCCTTCCCCACTGCGGGTCCCTGTTACTCCACTCCATGAGCCACCTGCCTTGTGTTTCATCCTTCTGGGATCTCCCCACTGAACCCTGAGTCTCCCATACCAAAATCCTGTCTTGGTCTCTTTCCCTACCATCGTTCATCCCTGATGATGCACAAGCAGCAATCCAAGGAAGAAGTGAGAAGCAGCAGCTCCCTCACTGCCTGTCTCTGCTTTTAAGCCTATAGGGAAAGCCTAAGGCTACAACCCAATTAGAGAAAGGAATCTCCATTTTCTCATGCCCTGAGGCTCCTAAATATTTATTGCTTATTCAGTCAAGTTCTGCTCTACCTGACAAGGGCTCCATGCAGTGACTCAAGTGTGGGGTAGCGACACAGAAGCTTGTGTCACAAGAAAATGATAGATGTCATAGATGAGACTGAGATCCAAACCAAGAGCTTTTGTGACCGAATTGTGGAAAGCCACGCAAAACTTACATGAGAGCAGTAGTGAACAGGGCTTCTTTAGCCTCCCTCATCTCCTATTAGCTCAACATCAGCTGTAGGGTCTCTCCAGAGCTGCTGGTCACCACCTCCATCCATCAGGAGGTCTGGGCTGGTGGATCAGGCGCTAAATTGGTTCCTCTAAGCAGGTGTTGATGGTAGGCTCATTCCAACCCTCACGATGCTGCCATGGGGACAGAGCTTACAGGCTCCCAGTGGGCAGGATGAGACCCTGTGAGAGGAGAAGCAGGTGTTTGTGTGGCCTTCTGGTTGTGCTGGTGGTGATATCAGATGTGGTTACTGTTAGAAATATATTCAGAGATGCTCAATGTCATAGGAGACAGAAGAAATGAACCTGTTGTGTCTGTCTGGAGAGTCTCACAGCGGTGTATCTCCAGCACAGTGGCTGTCTCCTCCTTCTCTAATCCACCACCTTCACAGTGATCCTGCACCTCTGGTCTCCATGGGGTTATCCCTGGACCATTTGCATCCCACAGCGTGTGCCCAGTCCAAAAGCTGGATGCACACACGCAGTTCTTGGAGGCCCCTGAGCTAATGGGACTGTACCTGTCCTGGCAGCAAACTGCCCTACAACCCACAGAAAAGCCATTTAACAGAAACACTGGACTGTAAAGCTCCTGTCTGGTTTGGGACATTGCAACTGCAAAAGAGAATTCATGGCTTCTTGCAGATGACTGCACTTAAAGTAAATAATATTATTTCAGAAAACAAAATTCATTTTGCAGCCTGAGACCAACTGCAACAGGATACGAAGCAGGGGGAAAAATTAAAAATGCCTTGCCTCCAGGGCTATTTATTATTTATACACCACTGTGCCTAGATAAACTCCTCCTTGAAAGAGCAGGACGAAAATAATTCTGCAATGTGGAAACAAACTACCTATTTAAAGTGATTTTATGCCTGAATGGCCTCATTATAAAAACAGCGTGCAATAACTTTTTACCTTTTTCTACGTTATCCAATGAACTGCTTTTTGTCACTCTCACCAGTTTCAGTGCTTTCCATGCAACCACCTTGGTGGAAAGCCTCTGCGGTTTCCTTAGAAACATCTTCCTTCCTGGAGGCTGACCCATGGTGGTTGAGGCAGCGAAAACCCTGGAGAGGTCCTGTTCAAACAGGAAAAGAGCAGACAGTTTAATGGTCAGCTTTGCAGCAATGTTCCTCCACAGTTTGCAGTAGTTGGGAGCTATATTAGAAAAAAAAAAAAACAAAAAAACAACGCAACATAGTGAATGTTTCTTTATTTTTTCTTTATTTCAAGGTCAGCTTTGTGTTGGTATTTTTGACAAGAGCTGGATCTGTAGCTCACGGGATATTGTCAGGCAGCGGTAGGGTAGAGATGGTTCACTTGTAAAGTGTCAGCGCTTTGGAGACGCCTCCCTGTGTGCAAATAGACTTTGTCCTTTGGAAAAAATACATGCTGCTGAGCTTATAGGTGCATTCATAAGTATATGGGAGGCAGTTTGAGAAGCTGTAAATAACGTCACTTTTCAAGTGTTTTGCAGCAAGAGGCTGGAGCCTAGGAGTCCATGAGAAAGCTGGGAGAAACACTCTTCAGGCTGGGGCATTACTAAACTAGGTTTATCTCCAGCTCTGCTTGTGGCTAAACACTCATTCCCCGGGCCAGGTGTCCACCTCAAGTGTTGATCACCATTGGCATTACTGGACATGTTGCTCACAAAGTTGGAAGAGGCTTCAGGGTCACCCTCATGTGAAGGGACCTGGTGAGACCTTTCTACCATGGACTTCCCACAGAATCATCCCCACCCATCTAAGACATCAATGAGAGCAAGTACATGGGCAGGTCATGGGTGCACGTTCATGTGCAGAAAGTCTGTGCTACATCTCTATTGCACTCAGCTGCTAAATCTACAGGGAAATCTTGGTTGCAACGGCTGGGCGTGAGCAGAAAGAATCAACATAAAGAGGCGAAAAAGGGAGAACTGTAATTAAGAACAACAAAAATAAATTACGCAAGAGCATTTCTCTTAAAGATTTTAATAGCAAACATTACAGAGAGAAGGTTTTTCAAGCCAAACAGGAAGGAAAGCAAACAAAAAGCTACAGTTGGCTAATTTACAGGCTTTTAGAAGTCAGGTTATCATCCAGGGACCCACAGACAGGAACTGATGAAGCACAAATTTTCAGGGAAACAGAGGAGGTTTTCAAAGAACACAAACACATAAAACCCCAAGATGTATGTACATTTATAAACAAGCCTAGGGAAGAGCTGGACACCTGATTCCTAGGCAGAGGGTTATGAGCTGGAAGAAGAGCCTGAAGATGTGACCCATGCTCTTAAAAATCTGGAAATGGTTGAGGAGGTAATTTGGGTATTTGGATAAGACAGATAATATTAATGAGAGTTACTGCTGCTGGTCTAGACGTGACAGCGGAAACAGAGGGCAAGGAAAAGCCAAAGAATATCTAGAAATGTGGAAGCCAAGTGTTAGGCAGCTTCGTCCTCTCCAAAAGACAGTGATGGTTATAGAAGAATGTTTCAGAGCACCACACAGTATCTTTAGGGCAGAAACACTGCTATTAGGTCACATCAGAAACTGTAAGGCTCTTGAAGGATCCCGAGCTCTGCTTCAAGATGACCTGCCGTGGATTGAGCTGTTCTTGTTCCTTTACAAGTACCTATCAACCTCCACACAGTTTATATTTTCAATGACACAGTAATGGATAGGGTTTAATACCTACAGGCAAGAGTTAAATGGTCTCTTGGTGATGTGTAAATTAGCAAGTGGACAGTTGCTCCAGAGAGAAATGGCAAATAAATATTTATTAGTTGTTTCGAAGGACCACAGCCATAAAACTTTGTCCTTTGACTGCAGAAGTGTTTGTGTTTTTACTGAAACCAATGCTAAAGGTGATGGCTTTATTCCTGAGGTAACATCTGTAACTCTGTGATTTACTGTCTTCAAGTAACAGAAAAAAACCAAACCAGAATGTGTTTTAATGTACATTGCTCTTGCAGCATGCTAGGAAGATGCCAAGAAGGAATTTAAATACCATTTTACATGAGCAAAATTACTGTTGGTTTCACTAAAATACCTGATTTTGTGACTGCTGTTCTTTTTATCAGAGCAATCACCTACCTTCTGGGCAAGTAGTCTTGGATAGGTATCTTAAACGTATATATGTGAATATATATAACACAGATGTATTTCTTATGTCATAGTAACCTCTAATAAGGTCAGTGCTGAACAAATAATTCAATGTTAATATTTTTCCTTGCATTTTTAAGATGTCACTAAAATGTGCTATCATTTGGTCAAAGTTAACTTACAGAAAAAATTACTAAACCTGTGTATAGGTTGCTAGATTGGAGCTTAGACAGAAAGGCACCAGGGTACTTAGGGAGGATTAGGAAATGATGAAGGCACCTGGGTGCATGCAGCTGAAACTTCTGAGTTTACTTCACTGCATCTTCAAGAGGTGCTTGAATGGATGAATGGATGATGGATGAATGGCCTGAGTGTATGCAATGGGGGTTAGAGTATGCACAAATTTGAGCTTAATAATGCTGCCATTTTCTTGNATGCAGCTGAAACTTCTGAGTTTACTTCACTGCATCTTCAAGAGGTGCTTGAATGGATGAATGGCCCAAGCATATGCAATGGGGGTTAAGAGTGTGCACAAATTTAAGCTTAATAATGCTGCAAAAGTTATGGAAAGACCCCAAAATCCATTAGTCTCACTGTCTGCCATTTTCTTANTGAGTCAGCTTGGTGAAGGAAATAACGCACTGAGAGGTCACACAAGAGGCCAGGTCCTCTACAGCTCTGTGGNATTCTCCCTCAGACACAATAGTAACTCCTTCTGATCCAAGGGCTGTGGTTTAGTATGAATTTATAGAAGATCATGGCAAGTACACTTCGGTCCAGCCTTTGAAATAACTTGTGTTTCAGTGACCATGGCATCTTGAGTCAGCTTGGTGAAGGAAATATGCACTCAGATGTCATACAAGAGGCCAGGTCTTCTACAGCTCTGCGAAGACTCATCAGTGCCTGGAGACATCCCACCTTCAGGCTCTGTTTTCCTACTATTTCTCCCTTATCCCCAGGGATAGTCACCCTGCAAAGTGGGCACTCCTTAAAATAGGTCGTATCTGAATGTTTGGCTCGAGGATTAAAACTCCAAGTGTATTCTGATTATTTCAAAACACGAAAGAAAGTTCGATGGTGATTAATCTCTGCAAGAATTTCCCAGGTCTGCAGGGAAGCTGTTNTGAGTCAGCTTGGTGAAGGAAATATGCACTCAGATGTCATACAAGAGGCCAGGTCTTCTACAGCTCTGCGAAGACTCATCAGTGCCTGGAGACATCCAGCCTTCAGGCTCTGGTTTCCTGCTATTTCTCCCTTATCCCTATGGATAGTCACCCTGCAAAATGGGCACTCCTTAAAATAGGTCGTATCCAAATGTTTGGCTCGAGGATTAAAACTCAAGTATATTCTGATTATTTCAAAACACAAAAGAAAGTTTGATGGTGATTACTCTCTGCAAGAATTTCCCAGGTCTGCAGGGAAGCTGTTTTTCAGCTTTCTGTGGGGAAAAGATGTAGCTACTCTTTACAGTGGAGAAAATACATTCTTTCCAGTATGCATGAGTGAATAGTGGCTAAAGTATTTAACTCTGTTCTTGCTAATTCACCTTTCAGCTGAGGCTATGACCAAAAAAAAAAAAGCCATCCTCAAAGGAAGACTTAATTTTTCTGGGAAGACATGAATTAGCACAAATTAAAATTCTATTTGCATAATTCACTTGGAATTCTAATTGAAATTATTTTGAAATCTTAATTACACCATTTGTTCCTCATTTAATTGCGTAATGCTACTGAATCAAGTTAAAAAGGAAAAGTTGCCGTATTGACTTACTCTTATGAGACACTTAAGCCTGAGTAGCTGTTCCTGGGAAGCTTTAAGCCTGTGTCATCAGGCAGCTGGTCCCAGGCTCCTGAGGCTAAATATTCTCTGTTCTTCCTTAGGATATGTGAGCATTAACATGAAGAAGCCCTCTGTGCCCCACCAAAAGCCCAGTCACCCAGGTGTCTTCAAAGAAGATTTTACAAAATGAGAAGCAAAAGAAGGGGAGGAAGAAAAACAACTCCAGGATGAATTAGATGAGCTGTTATTAATGACAAAAATTCCTTTATTAACCACTCCAAATCAGCTTTGCTGTTGCTGGGGCAGGGAGAGGAAAGTTGTAAGGATAACTGAAATACATTAAAGGGACAAACCCCATAGTCTGTGCAGAAAGCTGTGACACATCAGATAAACCCCTGTGGACTATCTGCAGAGCTATATAAAATAACTGGGCTGTCACCCACAGAGCGGCTCCGCTTTCCAGGAGTCCTGAATCCGGAGCTGAGTGACTCAGTCTGAAAGTCAGATGAGTTTTATGTGGCCTCTAATCTCCCCAGACTACTTTCCTCCGTGAAGACTACTGCTTCGTTAGTGCAGAAGGTGAATTTGATAGCAACACCGAAGTCCCTTCTCATATGTTATCTTTGCCTAGAGAATAGGACTTTTGACATAAACCTGGAAGGTAGTTCAAAGCCTTGCTGCATAAACACACATCCATTTTTTGTACTTTAGGAATAGGTAATGTAAGAGTTGAAAGGTGAAGGTTATGGCAGTTCGTGTTTATTTCACCAAGAGCCAAGAGATGGGAAACATCTGGCACTTACACACCATTCAAGTCTTAAAAACAAAGATTTAGACTTGAGTCTGGCTGAGCAAGCACTGGGATAAAAGCTAATGACAGGCCACTTATTTAAAGGGATCATAATACAGAACAGCCATGTAGGCAACCAGGGAGGATTTGGGAGGGGGAAAATGAGGGGAAAATTCAGCTTTGTATTTCCAAGTTAGGGGTCAAAGCTTGACTTCAGTTACACTCCAGTGTCAATCCTGACCTGCAGGCCTCATGCAGCATGTAGGACCCTCCGGATTTCCCCCTTTCCTGGTTTCCAACATGACCCAATACCCAAAGCAATGCTCAGAAAATGTGCTGCTGAGGTGTTTAATGTGTGATGATACCAAAGTCCTTGGGATCGATTGTTTTCATGAAGGTGAGAGGAGAGCCTGAGCGCAGAAGTGGTGACTCACGGGGGTGTGAGTGTCGTGTTGGTGTGAAAAGCTCAACTGGCGTTTCTTGGGAATGATGGAGGTGCTCAAGCACATTGCTGTGGCTTCCCTGGAGCTGATCTTTGCCTGCTTTGCATTTTCTTACAAAGCTTCGTCCTGAAAAAGGTGTTTTGTATGTGGGGCTCCTTCAGAAACTGAACACATTCATTTATGGTTGCAGCTCGTCTTCAAAACACATTACTTCTGATCTCCCATTTTCTGTACTCGACCCCCAGAATAAAATGGTCTCTTCAGCAGGATCAATTTTGACAACCAGAGATTTACCCAGGAACTGAATAGTGATGACGCTTTTGCCCTCTTTTGGCAAGGTAAGTTTCCAGTCCCAACCCCCCAAGAATTAATATTTAACGTATCTCCAGAGAAATGAGGAAATGTGGACTCCTTCTTCTAAGATTTTAAAACTAACTACTGAAAACTGAGCATTGTCTGCTTTGTAGAAAACAAGCATGAGAGTCCTCTAGAATTTGTTGTTTTTTCAAGAGAAAAGACCTGTTGTAGGCATACAACTAGGCAGCATAAAATCTTTTGATCCCACAACACATGATAAGGAAACGATGGTTACTGCCCTAGAAAGAGATTTCCGAGGGTAGCTACATGGCAGGAGTTCAAGTGCTAATTCTTACTAAGGCTGTGGTTTGCACCCAACTGTACAATTTGGGCAGTCATACCAGTAGTGCCATGTGCCAGATGGGCAACACGCTGTTAGAGCATAGACAAACTCCCATTAATGGTTCCCATTTGTCAAAAAAACAAACAAAAAAAGACAAGAAAACTCCAAACCCCCAGCTTTATAACAGCAGTTTTTTTAGCATATCAGTGTTTTCTTAACATCATTAACATCGTAAGATTTTCTTAGCATCTTAACATGTACCAGTTATCTTCTGCCCTTCCAGAGCAGGGGTGCAGCTATCACGGAACTATAAAGCTGGTCTAAATTCCGTGTCGTGTCCCTTGGCTAATTTGACAAAACACAATCACGTGTCCCTGCCTGATCCACATTAGATTTATAGTCCTGGGTGAGCTGGTAGTGCACAGGTCTGGTATGAATAATCTTGGAACCACAGCCTAAATTTATTAGCTGGAAGCAGTTATATGATTCTTAATCCTATTTTGGGTCAGAGCAGATGACTGCAATCAAGACGGAGTAGAAATTGCTTGTTTTTGCCTGGCTAAACTTGCCCTGAGCCCGAGCTTTTGGAGAGTTCGAGCCACTCCAAGTACGAATCTTAAAACTCATGTTTTTGGGGCACTTTAAGGCAATTGAACCTATAAATTCCAAAGCCAAAAGGATGAAGCTTTGTCCTGTAAGAAACAGACTCCGTTTACATGAATGATGCTCATATGCCGTGCAAAGCAATGTCATCTATGTTTGAGAATCCACCACTGGAGCAGGATGAAAGCTTACGTGTGTAACATAATTTGCAAGCATGGTAAAGATTTGGAAAAGTATTCCCTGAAAACATAATGAGACCCATACTGCAAGAATCCACCTTAAAAACACAGCTCCCTTCCTTAGAATGATTCTCCCGTACTAAATATCTGAAAATCATAATCATGCTGTTTCCTCAGCAATTAGATATTTTTATATACTACATTTCTTTAATAATACTACAACATTTTTTATTTAAAAAAGCCGTCCCCTTACAAACACACTATTAAATTGCAGTTTATAGCTCTTGCAGTGGGGTAAATTATGGTTGTTTTATTGAAGTATTTTAAAGACTGGAGTTTTACCGACATATTGCTCATTGCCAATAGTTGGCCAGGCCCATGAATGCTGCAGAAATGCAAGCTGCATCTCACAGAGTCCTTCCGCACACTGTGAGGGAATTTATGTTCGGTTTTACAAATAATGGGATATCATAGAAACCACGTCCCAGCTGACTCCAAACCTCTGATGTTTAACACCCATTATTGATGCTGGGGGTGTCGTATTTTCTCTCTCACTAGAACTGAGAGGGAGTTAGACCCTGGGAGGAGGAGGCTGGAGCCTTTTAATGTTCTTCTGTTTATTCTTATTCATTGGTTTGTTTGATTCTTTGCAAATGACCCTGCTTCTCCGCAGCTGCTGGCCCACCAGGAGCTCCTCCGCTTGAAGCGCTGCACAGGCTTAGAAAACTGAAAACCCGAAATAAAGTATTGGCTGCCTTAAGATGCAATGAAAATGCAAACTCACTAGTCCAGCAGTGCCAAAGGGCACATGTGTCTTCAGGACACTGTGTGTTACCCTCCCTGAAGTTTCGCTGATGTCAAACTGACATCAGGAAAAAAAAAAAATGAAAATCAGATATTAAACAGAACACTTGGGCCTTGTTTGGAGTCGATACTGCGTTTTCCCTCTTCCGCAGGCTTGTATCTGTAATTGCTAACCCTGGGCTTCTGTCGTTGTGTGTTTTCTGATGTTAAATCGCGTTGCGAGACCAGACTCGCACACGCGTGCGGTCGTGGAGCTGCAGCTCCGACAGCCTCGCCGGGGGCTGATCGCTTGTCTTCTGCTCCCAGCAATTTCTGCGCACGGCATTTGGCGCTGGAACAGGAAATTAAAGGCTGTAGGAAAGCAACCTTTGGCCTTTAATTCACTTTTTAATAAAATCATTAAAAGAAACCTACACCCTGCCAGACATTATGGGAAATCGCTTTAATGATAGTTTCAAGAAAAATACGTTCGCTCAGCTGCATGCATGGCCTGCTCAATAGCTGCAGCTCGCTTGTTTGTGTGTTTGCAGTGTGAAAATGGTTTGAATTATAAAGCCAGGCTAGAAAATTTATATAAACCAGGCCATGATAACAACTAGGGGCCAGGTTCTGTCTATTATACTCGCCTCTAACATGTAAACAACAGTTATAACGTTTTACTGGAAAAGATCAGTAAGTTTGAGCCAAAGACAAACATCAACAACACAAAAGGACGAAGAGAGCTGAGGGGTTTTGTATCCTCCCAGTCTCTACTGGGAACAGGATGGGTGCCATTAACTGCACAAGTGATGGAGACACAGCAAAGCAAACCTGTCTGTCCATGGCTGAAAGCTTCGGGCTGCATCAGGCTGTTCTCCCGTTGTCTTCAGAGTTTGCCATTGCATAGCTGCGTAGGCTCTTGAGAAAAAATTAATGGCACTCTTCTAGAGAAAAGGCAAATCTTGCTTTATAATTGTTAAATTCATAACACTGGGGCATGTGTAAATGTATTTATGAAATTTTATTAATTGAACTGAACTGAAGGATGGATAGAGAAGATACCTTAAAAACTACAGGAGAGATCTGTGCTAAACCAAATTGATTGTTTAGTTACAGCAGTGAAATTTTAAAAGACCTAATAATTTCTGTTTAGTGTAAAATTTACCCTTATCTNCCCTTTGTATAGAAAAATGTTAATCAACAGATTTGGTAGTCAGTTTTCTACAATCAATAAATTCTAAGTCCAAGCCACAGTAGCTTTTATGTCTGTGCATTGTAAAAGTAAGTTTACATCATATGTCAAACACTACACATGAAGACAAAAACAACACTGATTTCTCATCCTAAAAGATATATGTGTATCCATAAAATCAGCAAGCTGTGTCCTGAATACAGCTGGATGATCATATTCTGACCAAATGGCTTTTTGTCTAAGACCAGAGATCTGTCAGACTCAACTGTTTTCCAGAACCACATCTGTTTCAAGGAGCTTTGGGGAAATGCAGGATGAGCCCCTGGTTTTCTACCAGTCCTGAGGGAACCCACATTTTCCTGTTTCCTGGGCTGTGGAGCAACCAAGGGGTCACGCCAGGTCCCCAGAGGCTCTGAAATGGCAAGAATTGAGGCCAAATCAGTGTTGTGCTGCACACCCTTCCACAGCAGAGCCAGCCAGCCTGGTGAAGTTCATTTGTCAGAGGGAAATGACAAAAGAGGAAAGACCCAGCTGTGCTAATTAATCACAGGAGGACTTGATAGCAGTGGTGTTATCTTGAGCAAAGCAGATCTGATCCTGAAAAAAGGGACTGAGCAGACACAAGAGAGAAGAGGTGTTGAGAAGAGCCCTTCAGGGATCTGATGTGCGTTGCTGTGCAAGGAGAATCCCAGCCAGAAGAAATGTGAGAAGAGGGAACCACGAAGACCAGGGAATACGCGGCCTTTCTTACACGATTTAGCTTAAAACCTGTGGTACAGCCTACCAAAAAGAAATTTAAGAAGGAGACAATATCTGTCTAAAAATACATTGGAGAGAAGCAGCAGAAAGGAAGAAAATGTTGCTTAAAGATCAAATGTGGCACAAAAAGGATGGAGTATAATCTCTGCCCATAATTACATAAATGTACAAGAGCCTCCACCAAACAGACAACAGTTCGTGGGTTTACCCCAACATGCTGGAGGTAGAAAGATGAGTAGCAATGTATCTTCGTTTTTGGAAAAAAAAAATGTAAACAATTATAGCCATTGCAAGATTTTTCTAACTCCGGAGGCCCGCACCTTGGTGGCTGGGGAACACAGCAGAAAGGGAAAAGGTGGAAGCAGAAGAGAAGACCTGTTCCTGGGGTCTTTGTTAATGGTAATGTCCTCCGTGAGAAAACACTGCTTCTGGGGAGCAGATGACAAGAATATTTCCAGAACATTTTCAGTTTTTTTCCAATGACATGACATGAGTTCATTTGGGTGGACTCCTTTCTTTGCGTCCCTGCTCTTGGCTGGAAACCTCCATGGTTGAATAAGGAAAGGAACGCCACCTATTCCCACAAGTAAAGAAGCTTTTTGAGCTGCAGTCTTTAACAAAGAAAGCCCCTGTGTTCTTTTCTCATGGAAAGAGTTTGTTAGAAAATCCCTAATGAAAATTAATATATCTCTGAAACAAGCTCTTTATCTAATATCTCACCAACTTTCTGGGAAGTGACTAGACAGAGGCAATTGGATTTCAGGCTGGATCTGGTTGAAATAAACTGCCACATGGTGAATGTTAAAGAGTATTTTTGCCTTCAGTAGGTGTGGTCTGGTTTACACACAGGAGAAAAGCTGATCCTCAGATATGCATGTTGTACAATTCAGTGTTACAACACAAATAGGGATATCATTAAATGACTGCATTACTTACTTCATCCACACTGTACAGACATTATTTTAGCACAACAGTTATGTCTAGAGCCTCCAGGCCAGAGCAACCTGAAATCAGGCATCCACAATTCCTGCTAATCCAACTATTTTTTTTGTCTGAGATATCATAAGAAGTTGTCTAAACCTGTGCTACCTACTGGCAAGACAGATATCGTAGAATCATAGTATGGTTTGGGTTGGAAGGGACCGTGACAGCTCATCATTTGGTTCAGTGCCACCCCTGCCATGAGCAGGGACATCTTCACCAGCTCAGGTTGCTCAGAGCCCCATCCAGCCTGGCCTGGGATGTCTCCAGGGATGGGGCATCCACTCCCTTTCTGGACAACCTGAGCCTGGATCTCACCACCCTCATTGTCAAAAATGACAGTATTTTCTCACAGGATTCCAAGGGCAATGCATGAAGTCTCCAGGCCCTGTGGTGACAAGGCCACCGCGGTGTCCAGGGGACATTTGGGATGCCAGGCTGCAGCAGCTCCTTTGGACACCTCGCGGCATCCCAGACCTGCTCTGAAGCCCTATTGACACTGAAAGCCTCCCACTGGCTTTTATCAGCTTTGGCTCGCGCCTTTGGCATGTGGTTCATGCCTCTATTTATAATGTCGTGCGTCTCAAGCAGCCTCCCAGGGAAAATACGCCAACTCATCTTCTTGCTCAAAGAAGTCATTTAGCTGTGATTGTAATCTGTGATTTCATTGCTAGCCCCTATTTGCCTTCACAGTTAGACTCTCCAGGGACAGAATTCTATTTCTTTGGCACAGCTTAACCATTGTGCTGTGCAAATCTATCTGTTTATCTCATGCATACCTATATAATAAGCATGTATGTGATGAATAATAAGTACATAGGTGCTACGGGCCTCTGTATTTCTTTGGCCCTATAAATAGCCCTTAAAAGTGGGAATAACTCTCATTTGTGCCAGCTCAAAGCTGTCTTTATACAGTCCAAGCATTGTAAGGGAATTTTACTATAAACAGAACATTTCTGAATAATTAATCATACCAATATAAGACACACATACCAATTCCAAGTAACCCCTGCATGCATTCTTGGTTGAAAGGGGCAAATGAAAGATGGGGAAAAAATTGAGTCAAAATAAGGAGCTACAGTATAGAATTCAGCCAGGAAAGCATGAACTTTTTTTTTTTTTTTCTTTTTTCTCCTTACTCATACAATTTAGAACATATTTTCCCTATATAAAGTAAAGGGGTAGGCTATCCAAGTAAACCTCTGACAGTATCTCAGCTACATGTGCAACAGTGGGGCATAAGGATGGGGTGCTGGACAACATTATCTGCTGTTAACCACCAAACATGGTCCCAAAAAGTAAGTGTCAAGCTCTTGGCACTGCAGCGGTACATGTGCAGCCTGTCAGGCTGCCCAGAGGCATCTGTGTGTATAAGCTGGTGCATCTACTCNATTATCCTATGGAAATGGAGTTATGGGATAGTCTCTGTATGGCAGGATAAGACACAAAATGACCCTGAGGCTTTAAACATGCAGGACAACTCTGGTAAACCCATAAGGATATCTTATTTTTACTGGGTTAATCATACACCAGGATCAGCTCAAGAATGAGAGCTAATTTCTGCTTTTTCCAGTCATCTCATTTTTTTTTTTCTTGTGTCACCTGAAGTGTCTGAAATCCAGCCAAGCACATCTCTAGTAAGTAAAGGTTGAAAGAGCTTTGTTTTGCAGTCATGTAGCATGAAATTATATGTAATATTTGAAGTTAAAAGCAAACAAACAAACATTGGAGTGGTTCATAGGAATAACACATTTCTTCTCTGACTAATACAAGAGGCATTGTCAGAGCACTCCCAGAACCAGCATCAATAAACAGCCTCAACCTTTGAAATCCTGCTGCTGTGTATTTCTAAAACACCAAAGAGCTTGGGCATCACCTCCCATGCCATGAGACGTGGGCTGAAGGTTTGGAGGAAATTTAACTTCTCCTTCACTCAAGACTCCACCACATGATGGTCTCCTGTGATCTCATCTGTGCTACAGCAGTGACAATGTGGAGGGAAAGATCACAGCGATTTATTGTACGTACCTGTCCGTGGTCAGAACAACCCTGTTCTAGTAATGGATGACGCAGCCTTGCAACTGAAATGCAGATCCAGGATGGGATTTCTGATAATTTCTGCTCTCTGAATTGCAGGAGATTGTGTTGCAGTTGGCTGCAAGCTTAGGTTTTATCACTAAGCTGCGAAGACACATGAGTAGGCTAACTACAGCTGAATCTGTCAGACAAACCACACGAAAATCCCAAGAAAATTGAGTCTGGACAGTGCTTACTTAGCCTTCAGCAGCAATTGAAGTGTTCAGCAAAGGTTTGTTTCGTTTTTGTCTTTTTTTAAAAAAATTGTTTGTTTAAAAAAGAAAATAAAATGTATAAAAAAATCTTTATGATCACTTTAGTGGGATAGAATTGAATGCCTGACTTGGCAGCTTTCTTTCAGGATTTGGAAGGATTTTTTTCCGTATTAGGGATCAAGACTTTTACTGCAAATCACTCCCAAACCTCACTGAATTCCCTCTGTCACAGAGATATCCCACCTAGAATATGCTTTGTGCACCCTGAGAGCTCTTTAGACCTCAACAGCTTGGTCCATGCTGATAAACAGATGGCAAGCAAAAACTTGTGTGTTTAATGCCATTACAGCAGGCAGCTTATTACCACACATAAAATCACACAAAGGTCTAAGCCTGTATTGCAAAGCAATAAATCAGCCCCATTTACATAAGAGGACAAGTTCAAGTTGAAGTTATCGAGTGTGACGGCTTGAGTGGCATCCTGTACGTCAGACCCAGAGCTGAATGACCCTTCTTTTCCTTTTGCCAAAGAAACAAATGGTGAGAATGTGTCAGGCTTTATCTCTGAATCACATTTTTAGCTGGGGACATAGGAAATTTTAAACTGAAAATAATGTCTTTCTAGGGGTGTGTCACAAACTTTTTCCTGACGAGCCCTGTTCTGCTG
>VWYH01004041.1:0-19991 GCA_013399365.1 Pampusana beccarii | reverse complement strand
GTTATAATGATTTAAAATTCACCGCAAAATACCGCAATTACTTTTCCGCCAACCTGATAGTTCATATCAGGAATGTGCTCTTGAAGCAAAACTCTCACTTACTGTGCTCTGGTTTATTACATGGAAAAATGTTGGAGAGTAAACTATTTATTTTTTTTTGACTGAACTACTCCAAAATATGTTCTCCAGAAACATCTAATGGAAACTAATGGAAATTCAGTCCATGGGACCAGACTAGAACTTGTCCAAAGTAAAATCCCTAAAGCACAGCTAATGTAGGTGCTGGATTCTCATCACCAACTATTTTCCTTAAAGATCTGCTACTATTGCAGGGTAATATTTGCTAATGTAGACGTAGCCACTATCTGTGGTATACTTGCTTTCTATTAGAGAAAAATAATATCATTAAACACTACAAAACAAAACATTAGTTTTTAAATTATATTTACCAACAAAATTTCTCACCTGTGCTTGTTCTGGAGTTTCGCCCGCGAAGTAGAAGATGTAATGCTCTTCACTAAAGTGCTGAACTACTATCTGAAAACAGTTTGGCCTTAAAAACAAACAAAACAAAAATGTAGCATCATCAGACTTGGAAACAGTAAAAACCTCAACAAGAAAAGTTTCTACATGCTTCAAAAGTGCATTTTGGTTTGAATGAATTATGTAGTTTCAGGAAAATTGCACTCCAGTTCAATTAATTTGTTTCAGAATATTTAAGAAACTTGGAACAGTTTGTATTGAATATACATGCACACTGACTTACAGTTGTGGCAAAATACACCTGATAACATAAAAGACTGGTTAATGAGGACTACTCCCCACAAACATTTTAAATTATGCACAAGTTCAGCATTGATTCCAAACAAATTAATCATGCATTATGGATTTGTAGTTGTAGGAGTTCAGGAACTATATTAACATAAGGAATTCCATATCTGAATGTGTTCCACAGCTCTCACAACCAATAAAATGTGTACTGGATCACATACTAATAATTGAATATGTGTGATATAAACTTCTAAAGCTTTGAATGCAATTATAACATCTTTGTCATTTCACGTATCTATACTCATTTGTCAAGAAGTATCAAAAACATTTTGTACTATTACATTACAAGCTGAAGTACACACTTGATTCATGGCCTTCCAAATGACGTTCAATGGAACTTAGCTCTCCCAAAACCAGGATTACATAAAGGATCTTACTTCACTTGCAAATGATGTTTCAGTCTTCCCCCCAGGCTCTGCTTAGGGAAATACTGGCATGGCTTTTTGTGGCCATGCCCACAGGAGGACTGGGGAGGGGGGCAAGAAGTAGCCAGGTCAGGAGCTACTTAAATAATTGTCACCAAAAACATGTCAAGCTAGAGTCCTCACTGTACTTCTGAGAAAAGTGGAAAGATAGTTTTGACCACCTAATTATATTAGGTTGGTGCAAAAGGAATTGTGATTTTTGCATTGTTGAAATTTGCTGTTTGATATTGGAATACATTCTTAAATAAATGCAGTTATGTTATACATCTTTTGAACATGCTTTTCTCACTTTATGTTTTTTTTTGCTACTGACTTATTACTTGCTGTTTATTTTATATTTTAGACTATGGAAATTATGTTAGACAAAAGGCAAATTTGAGCGATTTTCTTATTTGAGTTCAAAATGGGTTGTAAAGCAGCAAACTCGCAACATCGACAACACATTTGGCCCAGGAACTTCTAACAAATATACAGTGCAGTGGTGGTTCAAGAATTTTCACAAAGGAGATAAGAGCCTTGAAGATGAGGAACACAGTGGTCAGCCAATGGAAGTTGACAATGACCAATTGAGAACCATCATCGAATCTGATCCTCTTACAACTCCACCAGAAGTTGCCAAAGAACTCAGCATTCTACCGTTGTTCCACATTTGAAGCAAACTGAAATGAGAAAAATCTCAAGAAGTGGGTACCGCGTGAGCTGACCAAAAAAAAAAAAAAAAATCGTCGTTTTGAAGCGTCGTCTTATTCTACGTAACAACAATGAATCATTTCTTGATCGGATTGTAACGTGCGATGAAAAGTGGATTTTATATGATAACCGGCAACAATCAGCTCAGTGGCTGGATCGAGAAGAACCTCCAAAGCACTTCCCAAAGCCAAGCTTGCACCAAAAAAGGTCATGGTCACTGTTTGGTGGTCTGCTGCTGGTCTGATCCACTACAGCTTTCTGAATCCCAGCGAAAACATTCCATCTGAGAAGTATGCTCAGCAAATTGATGAGATGCACCGAAAGCTGCAATGCCTGCAGTCGGTATTGGTCAACAGAATAGGGCCAATTCTTCTCCATGACAATGCCCAACTGCACATTACACAATCAACACTTCAAAAGTTGAACAAACTGGGCTATGAAGTTTTGTCTCATCCGCCATATTAACCTGACCTCTCGCTAACCAACTACCATTTATTNCTATCCACCAAGCCTTTCTGATTAGACCCTGGTCTAAGGACACGATGTAAACAGCAAAGTTGCTTGAGGAAGCATAATAGCAGGAACCGGCAAGAAGCAGTTAACTGCAAGAATGTAAACAGTTACTGTATATGGGGACGTGTGATGTAGCAGCAAGAGCCAATTAGCAATGTAGCTATGTGTGTGAACAGCTGATGGACAGACTGTTTATCCAATCAATTAACAGCGTGCTGTGTGTACAGAAATAGATGGGTATATAAACTCTCGGCGGATGTAATAAAGGGTCTTCAACTTTGAACATATTGGTCTGTCGTTAAGTCCATTATTTTGCTCCCGCATGTTTGAGCCTAGTAATAATGATTCACGGTGCAAAACCACAATTACTTTTACACCAACCTGATTAAAGAGGAATTTTGTCTCAGCTATAGTTCTTCACCAACAGCTTTCCCAAGCAGATGGAACCATGCTTCTCCTACCCACACTTTTAGTGGTACTTACTGGCTAACTAAATTTTAACCCACAGTACAGTTTTTCTTAGAAGCTGCTTAACAGTCACCATTGACCAAAATGTTCCTTATTTACAGTCTACACCAAAGCTTCCCGCATAATTGCAAACTTACATGAGGAACATTTCAGCAATTTTTTTTAAATGGTACTCTCATATCTATGGGTCCTTATTGCAATATTTGTGCAGATTTTTCAAAATGATTGAGAGGCATATAAAATTCAGATGGTGCAAAACCACCAGATCTTTGCAGGTTAAGAAACGCCACTAATTTTAAACATCTATCTTCACATTATCTTTGTGAAAAGACTTAAAGTTGATTAAATACTTTCAATAAATAGGAAGATGCATGGAATAACCAGAGCTTCTGTTTAATGTGGTTTTCTATGTGTTATGAAAAAATAACATTAGTAGTAGTAAATGCATCTTTTTCTTCTATATCGCACAGGACTGTGCATTTTTTTGTAATTAACAATTAAAAGATGTGACCTTTTTTATCTTAGTTACCAACGATATCAGAAAGTGCTTTAATTCTCAACTTCTTTGCTGATAATCACATCACTTGCAGTTGACATATTTTAAATAATCAAAATTAGTACAGTAAATGAAACAGTGAAAATGATCTCTCAATCTAATTATCTTACAAAAATAATTTGTAAAATGTTTGCTGATATAAACTTACTGCTCTAATGTTGGTCTAATCTGATTCTTAAACAAAAAAGCACTGATAAGTTATCTAAGTAATTTAGCTTTTTAATACTTATCAACAAAAGAATGCAGGTCTTTTGGAATTGACAAAATTCTTGATCTTATCAATTCTTTGTTCAATAAGGTTAAAACCCTCAATACAGTTGATTCGCAATCTTTTTAATGCTTGTAATATGAAATGTGGAACAATTAATACATAATATTGAAAAATGACAATGCAAAAGGCCAAATAACTATCTCATCATATTACATGATAAAAATCTTAAGACTAAGTTCTAAACTTTCTTACTAGAAGTTGTTTATGAACAATTGCTAGCAATCAAGTTGCCATAGCTTAACAAGTTACCATTAATCAGTTAAATCTGTCTACATATGCTCTTGCAATCTACACCAACTATGGAATAAAATGCAATAAGAACCCAGAGTCACAGTGCATTCATTTCACCATCAGCAAAAGCTAAGAAAACCCCACACATGGATAGTTACCAGGGCTCAGGTGTCAAAAAGCAAGTTTATTGTGCTAGGCCAACTTGTTCATTAGTGATGTATTGCCCATATCTTGCATATACCTCAAAACTGGTAATTATCTGTCCTGCTGCATGTACAAGAATTAAAAGCCAGTGCCCTACCTGCCAAATAAACTGTCATGTACTCCATAGACTGAACACACACTAAGGTCTATTAATCCTTTAGGTTTTGTGGCTCGTTTTTCACTTTCAAAATAAATAAGCTGGGCATCGTTTCCCTCCAATATAAAGTACAAGTTTTTCCATCTCTTTCCTTTACCTGTAATGAAAGCAAGTAATAAGTTACGATATTGTTTTAAAGAAAATGTAAATTTTGTAAATGAAGAAAAAAGAGGGCAGTAAGGTTTTTGTCAAAATACAAACAGAAGAACAATGTACAGTTAATCACGCTTAAGCAATAACATCATTATACATATTTATTTTTTTTCAGCATGTAGCTAAAACTAGATCCTCTTCACAGATTCAGGTACAATTTTAGATGGTTCTCTAAATATTTTCATTAATCTCAACAGGATTAAGCAAGTGCATATGACCTCTGTTCATATCAGCAGGAAGACTGTGTCTATACAGTTTGCAAATAATGTATGATGCTGTAAGTGATCTAATTTATTATGGTTATTTTAATTAAGAAATAGATTTCTCTCAACATAAGGAAATTATTCCTAAACTTTAATCAACTAATCAGTATAACAGATTGCATCAAAGTATCTTAAATCAGAATGACTGAAGAATAGAAATGGGAATACAATATATACAAACTTGGATCAGAACCATGCCCCAAATACACCTATATAAAAAAAATTTACCAGTTCCATGTGTTTCAGAAAAAATAAATAAATAACTGGGGATTAAAATGTTAAGGTTTGTTGGAAGACACATTAGATGTATGAGTAAAATGTGAATTTAGCCACTGGCTAAACCAAAAATAAATCACTCGTTTAATGTCCTCTGAATTACAACTGATAAGGAACTTTCTGCAACTAGTTCATACATAAACCACAGTACCTTTTAGAAAAACATGTAGCCTTAATTTTCAACAAGCACTAGTACTCACTGTTTTGGAAAATTAACTTTAACATCCAGTTGTTATACTCTACTAGATGGAAGAGCGATTTGATTAAATTTCTGCTCTGTCTCCAGGTATACGCATCTCTCCACACGTACTCCTGCTTGCACATTCAAATTATCTCATTATCCCTTTTAGGTAAAGATTTTCACTTCAAGTTCATTCTTGGATGACTTCTCACCCTACCATATCCCTCTACACTTTCTCGCATAATTAGCTCTCTCAAGAAAAGAGATGCTTTCCTTGCTTTATTCAGATGATCTAGTTTTTATTTCCTATGAATGTGTCTTTTAAACTTGGATATATTTAAATGCTTACTTTCTTTCTCACTTTTGCTTGCTATCCAGATCACTATCTGGTACTTATTGTTTTAGCTACTGTCTATCATATGTAGAAAAAATATTTTTTTTTAAATCAACTTTAATGGAAACAGAAAAACTAAAATCATGGTACTTAGAAAGTGACTAGCTTCCTCAGAACTTCAAAATCTTGCTCAACAGTAATTCTTCAGGGATATATTTAGATGAGGTAGGCAGCTTTTAATCCAGTTATTATATGCTATGTTGAATGTGTCAGCATTAGAAACTTAAAAAAGTCTCACTGTACCTTGAACACCAGAATATACATTTTAAATTATATTACCTGACTTGGAATAACAAAATTAAATGAGCTCTGGTCTCCAATGAATGTACTGATTTACATTAATCTATCTCTCTTTAACCCATGTGATCATTTTAAATTTAAACAAGTTGCATATTAAATATGAATATATTTTATGAAAATGTATTTTATTTAATTAACCTGAATGTTACCTTTGATAAAAGGTGTTTAGTTTTTGTGCTGTTTTCTGATTTTTTTGGCAAGAACTGCTAATCAACATCTTTATATTACGTGTCATTTTATGTATTATGTCTTTCTATTTATATAGTTCTTAAGGAAAAAGAACCTTTCATACCCATTACAGACTGTCTACCACCTTTTGCTCACTTCAATTTTGCCACCACTAGTACCAGTACTACATAAAATATGCATCCATATCTGCATTTTTTAGAAAAATATATTTAATTGAAGCAAACAAAACTCACTTTTTTTCAGAAGATATCCTTTTTTGACAATATTTTTATAAAAAGCATCCTTTGTTTTGCGACGAATTGTATTGTAGATTTCTTTTCCATCCACTGTATCATTAAGCACTTGTTCTTGATGCTAGCAAATAAGAAATCAACTTTTTTTTAAGCTCAGAAATCACCGTGAAACAACTGCACACTATGAATCTGCAACTGAAATTTTATTGAATGCTACCAATTCTTTTTTATTCACTCATGTGTCTTAGCAAACAAATATGATTTAATACAATACCTTTGCCAAAAATGCAATATAACTATTTATTGTGGAATGATTAGGCCAGAATTATAATATGAGAAGAAAAATAAGGTTTAAATACATACCAACTTTCACAAAGTAACATCTGTATTTATTTTTTTAACATTAAACAGAAACAGCATATTTCACAGTGATTTATACAAGTCTTTAAAGGTTATTTAGTTTCTAACTGTCTTCTACCAAGGCTTTTGGGAATGAGTAATTAAGGATAAACTCTGAATCAACAAGAATGTTGCAGATCACAATTAAAATTGAATTAATAACACACAAAGTTACACAGTCCCTCAGAATCTTATGAGCACTCATTTCCTAAATGAGTAGTATTCTAACAAAAAACAATAGGCAAAAGTAGAAACAAGGAATAGAAAAAGGACAAATTCCCATAGAAAACTAAGATCTAGAAATGTAAATATCAAGCTAGAATGGCCAAAAGTCAAGCCAAGATTGACCTTACCAAGTCAGCTGATCAGCAAAAGTTCTTTAGCCGTAAGAAAACATGAAAAGCAAGACTGTCAAGCAGTGAGAACAGTACTGAGATGAAGTGACATATGCACTGGTTCCATACTAAATACTCTACTTTTCTCCCTTCCCTCCCCATATATCCATAAGAAATATGGTTTTGAACAACATGATGAAGGCAAAATGAAAAACATTTCAGTAATAGGAATTATAGTACTCACAATGGAAGCAATATCCAAATTTTTACTAACTCAAGATAATCTGTCAGATCATGCCTGTGGTCACGGGGTGGATTGCGTGGCAGTTGCACATCCCCCTGAGATCTGGAGCCTTCAATGGGGCAGTTGATGGCTCTTTTAGCACCTTTTGTGCCCCACTGTGCCTGTCCCCATGTACACACCTAGGGTGGTACCAAGGTGTTGATAGTCACATCCTCCNCCTTTCCTTAGACTGGGAATGCCGTCTAAGGAGACTTCCCGGGATTGAGAGCACCTCGCCTCCTCATTTGGGTGAGTGATTATTTACTGGATATATCCTTGAATGAGTCCTTGCCTAACCAGGCAAGTGATTATTTCTTGTGGGTACCCTGGAGTCAGAGGGCTCTGGTTTTGTTTCTTGTGTGTGCATGCACACTGTGGATACTCATTATTCTTGTTTTGCTGTACCCCAATAATCTCCTTAACTGATATCCAAACCTGTATTTTATGTCGTTGGAGTGCTAACTAATTGTATAAACCCTGTTTCTAGTCGGTTTATTGGCTGCACTTTTCCAGCCAGAATAAAGTCTGTTTTGGAACTTGTTCGCCTAAAACTGACTTTGGGGTGCCTCCGTGACAACAGAGCATGATAGTATGTGGGAGAATACACAACCAAATGTAATTACACCACCAATAAGTCTGGGTTTGTTTTTATTTTTTGGTGGGGTTTTTTTGTTTGTTTTTGGTGGGGTTTTGTTGTTTCTTTGGTTTGGGGTTTTTTTTAAACAAAGAAAAGTCACAAATATATCCAAATAACTTAAAAGAATTTGATGCAGTCTCACATGGAAAATTAGTCAATGCAAGGAAAGTTATTGATACAGGAACCATAACTGGATACACAAAGTGCCAAAGTGAAGATGATTGGCATGATCCAAAAAGAATTATGGAGAACAAAGAAAGTTACTAGGTGAAGCTTTTCAAGGATCAGTCTCAGAATTGAAATTTGCTCAAGTTTGTCTCAACCACAGACAGACACAGAGGAATGGAGGGTAGCCTAGTTCCCCCCACAACGCAATATGGTATTAAGACACAGCATTGGTTCAATCAGGGACCAGAGCTGGGGCCACAAGATGGAGCATTTACACCCCAGAGCACAGACAAAGCTTATCAATCATATCTTCTGTTTACTAAAAGTCAACCTTAGATAAGTGGATGCATATGAGGATAAAATGAAAGAAACACAGAAGTTCAAAACAAAAATTCAGGATGCTGTTTTAACTATCATGGATACCTCTGCTGTAATTCAGTTCCTATATTATAGATATTTGTAGATTAAATCAATATCTTCAATAACAAGTGCTCAGAGATGAATTTTTACCTGCATTGTAATGGGATCTTTAAGGTAATATCCTTCAACAATCTGTTCTTTTCTATAATGTTCAATGATCTCAGCAATACTGTTCAAATAAGAAAAATAAGATTTAAAGTGTTAAAAAATTAGTTTTTCCTCTGTATAAGAATTTGCTTTTCCATGCAATCACATTACATTTCCTCACAAATTTATAATGAAAAGCAAGTGTTAAACAACATAATCTCATTTGCAGCAACTACAATTTACTACTACACTGTAGTCAAGAAAATTCACAGAACTGTACTCATAATGTATTAATTCTAAACTCCATAGAATATTTTCAATTAGTTATAGAAAATGCATGTATTGGGTCTGGCTGGGATGGAGTTAACTTCCCTCATAGCAGCTCTCATAGTGCAGTACTCTGCAGCAAGAACATTTAATAACAAACCAGTTTTGGCTACTGCTGAGCAGTGCTCACACAGCATTAAGGCTGTCTCTCCAACCCCACACTTCAAAGGCCAGCAGGCCAGGGGTGGGCAAGAGGTTGGGAGGGGACATAGCCAGGACAGCTGACCCAAACTGACCAAAGAGATATCAATACTGTATGATGTCATGCTCAGCAATAAAAACTAAAAAAAAGAAGAAAGGGGGGCATTCATTATTAAGGCATTTGTCTTCCAAAGCAACCTCTATGCATACTGAGGCCCTACTTCCGAAGAAGTGGATAGATATCTATTACTGACGAGAAACAGAGAATAAATATTTTTTTTTTCCTTTGCTTCCATGTGGAGCCTTTGCTTTTCTTTATTAAACTGCCTTTATATCATCCCACGAGGTTTTCATCTTATTTTCTTCCCCTGTCTCACTAAGGAGAGGGAGTAAGAGAGGGTCTTGGCAGGCACCTGGCAGCCAGTCAAGATCAATCCATGACAATGCCAAATGAGTACGCTACCTTTTCTAAATTCAAGTAACACATGTGCATTTCCTAGCTCTCCAACCAGGCTGAAAATTGCTATTTTATTGGTAATAATTTTCAAAGTCCTAGAGTAACTAGGGAAGGGGAATGGGAGATACTTCAAACTGTGCAAAGCAATTTCTTTCTAAGAAGACAGGAGTGGGAATTAAAAAAAAAAAAGGTTTTTAACATTGATTATGCAGATTATACTTCAAAATCACTGAGCTATCATGTTAAATTAACTACCCAGTCAGTAACACTCCTCTATGAGGAAACTTGCATTATAATTACCAGAATCAGGTTTAAATTGTATTTTGAAGGATCAGGAGAGAAGTAGTCACAGATGGAAGCTAAATTTCAACATATTTTTTAGTTGCTCTTATTTTTGCAGTTATTGAAAGTTGCGTTATAATAAAGAGAAGTAACATTAACATCACAGATGAATTATTCATATATAAAATATTAACCTGAAAATAAAGAACTAAGTGATTAAGTGGAGAATAAAAATATACTTTGTGTTTTCTCACTTCATATATACTGTTAGCTCTGTGTACAAATGTAATCAATAAGGCACATGTGATAGATCTTTGGCCTATTACAACTGGATAAAATTTTGTCCAAAGGAAAGATATAGAAAAATATAAAAATTATCATAAAAACAAATAAAACAAAAGTAAGATACCTTTGTATGCTTTTACTCTACCTCATTCTTCTAAACCTATGAACTAGTGTATGCTTGTTAAGTCAAAGAATCTTCCCACAAACATTTTTCTTTTTCAGGTTTGTAAAGTGACTTGAATTTCTCAGTATTACTAAAAATAAAATAAATTTTAATTTTTATTTATATGCAATATGCATTTGCCATTTTCTCCATAAAAAATTAAGCTTTACCACACTGCATAAGATAATAATTTGTATTTTGCATGTTGAACAGCTATTGCCAACATCTTGTTATGAGGGCAATCAATAATAAATGAGCTTTACATAATTTTTTCCTCATTGATCAAATTGAGAATACCTTGACTGTTAATGTCTCTCCTCCCCTTCCTTGGTTATAAAAACAGGAGTCATCCCTCAACATAAGAAGCAATTTCCTGATTTCTTTCAATGTTGCAAAATGAGCTGAAGAATAAACTGAGTTGTATTGGAAAAGTCATTTTGGAGTTCAAGTACAATACAGACTAGGACTTCATGCCTTGATGGACCAATTAAGGGGATTTTTTCCTTAGCTCTCTTCTCCCACACACAAACTCAACTCAGATGGTCACTGTATATTGTCTTACCACTAAAGTAGCTCAAATGACTGAAGAAGCCAAACATTGCAAACAGATATCACATATCTTCAAATACACTTGAGAGCAAATTGGTAAGTGATCCAAGTTATCTAACATGTAAAGCACAAAATCAGACTGACCACAAAAAGAATTAAAGGGACAGGAAAAAGTGGTTTATAATTCTTTTCAGCGTCTGACAGCAACAAAATCCTACTTAGACAAAATACATAAAGTATAAATAAGTATGATTTTTAAAAATGAATGGTTAAATTTGGTTGGATATAGAGAAATAAAGATGAATCTCAATACTACAGTTACTGTAGTAATTGTAAAATGGGGCTTATTAGGCTGCCCAGATCCTAGCTACATGGATAATTTCAAGTCTCTCATCATCATGAGGTATCATTCTTATAATACTTAATGGGTGAATTAAGAATTATTCCTACATCTACATTAAAAGTTACATTACATCTCTGCCTATATTCCAAAATCAAGAACAGGTAGTGTTTTCCTCCATTCTTCCAGTAACAAGGAGAGGCTTTAGAAGAAACAGGTGTGCCCAAGACATCAATACCTGGCTCCAGAACCAGTGCCTCCACCAGAACCTTGGCTTTATAACCATGGAAGTGTCTTTGAGACACAAGGTATGCTGGGGCTTGACAGAGGAAATGCTTCTTTGCTCATAAGCTGGCAGGATGGATTGAGAGGGCTTTAAATCAATGGGGAAAGGGGATACTAACAGGAGAGCTGACGGTAAGCCAAGTGGTTAGCATGGCATCATCTGAGGGTGGCAATGCCAGTGTGGAAGCATTTACGTTGCTCCAGGGAGCACTGAGGACTTAGGAGCACATCTGAAATGCCTGTACACCAACACATGCAGTATGAGAAACAGGATGAGCTGGAAGCATTGGCCAGTTCCCAGAGCTATGATGTCATTGGTAGTAGTAAGACTTGGTGGAATGAGTCCCAGGACTGGAGTGCTGGGATGAAGAGCTACAGGCTGTTGAGGAGGGATAAGCAGGGAAGGTGAGGTGGAGGAGATGCACCGTATGTAAGGGAGAGATGTGACTGTACAGCCCTTACAATTAGGGATGATGTGGTTGAGAGCCTCTGGGTGAGGATTAGGGGGATGGAAAACAAAGCAGCTGTCATAGGGGGTGTCTACTATCAATTGCTCAGCCAGGATGTAAGCACTGACGAGTTAGTCTACAGGCAATTATGAGAAATTTCTGGATTGATAGCCCTCATCCTTTTGGGACAAGTCAACTTCCCAGGCATCAACTGCGAATTCCATACTGCTGTGACAAGCAAGTCTGGGAAATTCCTGAAGTTTGTGGAAGATAACTTCTTGTCACAAATACTCAGTGAGCCAACTAGGAAAGATGCCCTCCTAGACTTGTTATTTGTGAACAGAGAAGGATTCATGGCGAATGTGATGGTAGGTGGCTGTCTTGGCCACAGTGATCACGAAATGGTCAAGTTTAAAATTTTCAGTGTAATGAGAAAAAAGGACAGCAAAGTTGCTACCCTGGATTTCAAGAGACCAAACTTTAAGTTACTCAGGGAGCTAGTTAGCAGTGTCTCCTAAGAATCTGCTTTTGAGGGCTTCGGGTTCCATGAGAGCCGGTCAGTTTTTAAGAGCCACCTTTTGAAAGCACAGGAGCAAGCAATCCCATTGTGCCACAAGTCAAACAAGTGGGACAGAAGACCAGCTCAGCTAAACTGGGAACTCCTTGTGGAACTCAGAAGGAAAAAGAAATGGTATGATCTATGAAAAAAGGTCAGGCTTCACAGGAAGATTACAGAGCTCTGGTTCACATATGCAGGGGAGAAGACATGAAAGGCCAAAGCTCAACCACAGCTGAAACTNATACTGATCGACCTTGGGCTGCTTGGCCCCTTGAGTCAGAAGACCACAAGTGGGAGAACAGTGGTTTTCCATTTGTGGACACTGAAATTATAAGGGACCAGCTGTATCAGCTGAATGTTAACAAGTCCATGGGGCCTGATAGGATTCACCCCAGAGTACTGAAGGAGCTACCAGATGTTATAACAGGACCTTTCTCAATCATCTTCCAAAAGTCTTGGGAGTCTGGGGAGGTCCCTGCTGACTGGAAACTAGCCAGTGTTACTCTGATCTACAAGAGTGTGAGGAAAGACCCAGGAAACTACAGACCTGTTAGTCTAACTTCAGTTCCTGGAAAAATTATGGAGAAGATCATACTGGGTGCTACTGAAAGGCATTTAAAGAACAATGCAGTCATCAGGCACAGTCAACATGGGTTCACAAAGGGAAAGTCCTGTCTAAATCTGATATAGTTCTACAACAAGGTCACCTGCCTAGCAGATGAAGGGAAGGCAGTGGATGTAGTTTGTCTGGATTTTAGTAAGGCTTTCAATACTGTCCCTCACAGCATCCTTCTGAAGAAGTTGTCCAATTGTGAGATGAGTTGGTTCACAGAACTGGATGAATAGCAGGGCTCAAAGCGTTGTAGTGAATGGGTCTACATCTGACTGGCAACTGGTCACCAGCAGTGTTCCTCAGGGCTCAATTCTAGGGCCACTTCTGCTCAATATTTTTAATCAATGATCTGGATGCAGGAGCTGAATGCACCATTAGCAAGTTTGCTGAGGATACCAAACTGGGAGCTGCTTTTGACTCCCTTGAGGGACAAGAGGCCTTGCAGAGGGATCTATTATAGACAGATTGGAGCATTAGGCAATTATCCACGGCATGAAATTTAACAAGAACAAATGCCAGATTTTGCACCTGAGAATGAGTAATGCCAGACACAAGCATAAACTGGGAGAGGAGAGGCTGGAGAACAGCTCTGCAGAAAGGGATCTGTGAGTGCTGGTCGACAGGATGCTCAATATGAGCCAGCAGTGTGCCCTGGCAGCCAAGAGGTCAAACTGCATCCTGGAGTGCATTAAACACAGTATAACCAGCTGGTCAAAACAGGTGATTATCATGCTGTATTTAGCATTGGTGTGGCCTCACCTTGAGTACTGTGTGCAGTTCCAGGCCCCACAAGTTAAGAAGGATGTTAAGGTCCTTGAATACGTCCAGAGAAGGGCAAAAAAGCTGGTGAAAGGGCTGGAAGGCATGTCCTATGAGGAGCGGCTAAGGACTTTGGGTTTGTCTAGTTCGGAGAAAAGGAGGCTGAGGGGCAACCTCATTGCTCTCTACAGCTTCCTGAGGAGGGGAAGTGGGAAGGGAGGTGCTGATCTCTTCTCCCTGGTATCCAGTGACTGGATGCATGGGAATGGGTCAAATCTGTGTCAGGAGAGGTTCAGACTTGACATTAAGGAACATTTATTTACCAAGAGGGTAGTCGAACCCTGGAACAGGCTTCCTAGAGAGGTGGTCAATGCCCCATGCCTGTCTGTGAACAATGCCCTCAGTAATATGCTTACCTTTTGGTCAGCCTAGGACTAGATGATCATTGTAGGTCTCTTCCAACTGGAGCTATTACAAACAAAATACCCCCCCCATCAAACAAAAACCAAATACACCAACCAAAAAACCACACATCAACATAACAAAAATACGTGGAACATGAAAAAAAAAACCTGTAAAACATGAAAGTTATTNAAAAAAAAAAGGGGAAAAAAAAAAAAGTGTGGGTTTTTCCTGCCTTTTTTTTTTTCAGATGGAATTTTCTGTATTTCAATTTGTGCCCCACTGCCTCTTTTTCTCTAACTGGCCACCACTACAAAGAGTCTGTCTCTTTCTTCTTTGCTACCTCCCATCAAGTATTTATATGCAGTGATAAGATTC
Source organism: Pampusana beccarii (assembly GCA_013399365.1). Lineage (NCBI taxonomy): Eukaryota > Metazoa > Chordata > Aves > Columbiformes > Columbidae > Pampusana > Pampusana beccarii. The sequence continues at coordinate 5,338 of VWYH01004041.1, read as the reverse complement.
CCATCCCCCAAAGCCTTCTCCTCTCAAAGCTGAACAGTCCCAGTTCTCTCCACCTGTCTTCATATGACAGATACTCTAATCCCTTCATCATCTTCATGGCCCTTTGCTAGAAGCCTACAACACCTAGACTCAGTATTCCCAAGCAGCCTCCCATCCAAGTACTAACTGGGCCCAATGCTGCTTAGCTTCTGGGATGAGATGAAATAGAACATGTTCAGGATGGTGTGGCTACAGGCTAGTAAGCATATATTTTCTGTTTGAGATTTCATGATCCAGTCAGTAAAATCGCACCCCCATCCTCCACAATAGACTTTGCCAATTTTTACATGAAAAAGTAGATATTACCCCAGTAGTCACCTGTCTTTCTTATCCATGGAATAAACAGAAAGATCACAGAAGTTACATACTTTACTGAAGTCCATGGGAAAATACTATTTCATTATATAGTCAAAATACTCAATATGTATTTAAAATTTCCTATATATTGGGACTTTCTGATAGACAACTAAAAGACTACAGATTGGCTGTTTTGTAGAGATGATATGACAAATAATGAAATTGGACCTCCATCTGAGAGAGTGTAAATACAGTCTGTTAGTTATACTCATCAATATAAGTTTTGAGCAATTTATATACCGAATGGTGGAAGACAATGCAACAGGAAAAGGTTAGTGGAAAGAGTAGTCTTCCTATGCATATGTACCCAGGATTTTTTCCCTATGATCACCCCAAATAATTTTGTCTGTGTTTCGGAATATAGGCAGAGATATAGCATTGCTTATATAGGTTGTGGACCTTCCAGTCCCATGTCTGGATATTCAAATTACCTGGGAAATAAAACAACAGTCAAATTTTGAGTTGGTTTCCTTACTATTCAGGCTCTTACTTTTGTATGGAAAATCTTGGTCTATAATTTATGTGACTACCACTATAATCAATACTCTGCAAACAAATAACAGATTTGGCTTTATTTTATCCAATTTTTTAATCCCACTTACAATCACTAAAAAAGCAAGAGAAACAACACAACTACCAAGGATTTTTTAAAGTTCCAGTCTAATACTAGTATCACATTTAAAGCAAATACCTTCAGAGCATTTAACGAAATAGCGTATTATAAAAAAAAAATAATCAATGAAAACTGTTTAATAGATGCATTTAAACAAGCAGTACTACCTCAACCTCTAGTTTTTCACCTTGAAGACAAACTCTGTATTTTTAGATAAATTATAAAGAAGAAAAACAGATGTTCTCTGCCCCAAGAAATGCTCATAAATCATTTCATTATCTTGCATAAATTCTTACTTCCTAAGTTTCTGTTCTGGATTCAATGCCATTTGATGCTTTTCAGCCACTTCTGATTGTTCCGTACAACAATCCACCTTAAATACTTCCCTCTTCCAGTGTCCATAACAAATAAACCAGTACAAGAATTTAGAAGCCCACAGAAAGTTATTCCTTTTTTGCTGCTTCCTATTTATTGCCCTCTACATTAGAGCTCATGGTAAATAATTTGGGGCAGTTATCACCTTCATTTTGCATCATTACCTTGCATTACATACTGTTTATAAACTTTCAGTAAATACTAACTTGAACAGAATTTGAGCCTAGGAGTGTATTAGTAATTCCCCAAAACATTCAACTAAAACTAGAAGCCTTTCAAAGCCAAGCAGTTCTCTTTCACTGAGGAGGATCTTTGCAACCTAGGTATCAACATATTCAAAAAACCCTCTAAAAGCATATTATCATAACATAGTGATGCTTAATCTTTTAATCTTGTTTTCCATCCAATGTCAAGGAAAGAATCTTCTCTAGGTAAAATGTATTTTATATGTACACACTTCAAGTGAATCCAGCAGTTGGAAATTAATTTGCTAAAGTAATAACTTATTGCAGTAAGCTTCTGGAACTATACTATCTGATGCTGCAAAGCCATTTGAGACTAAGAAGACTTCAACTACTTTGCTAATTAGTTTGACATCACCTAAGGTGTGGGCTTTTAGCCTATCATCCTCCTAATAAGCTATGTAACTAGAGAATGGGGGAAAGAGGATTTACCTTCATCAAAGGCTGACATGCAGCTAGCTTGATTTTCAATGAGGATGTCTGGAGGCCAGACTGATTAATGTAGAAGGTACTCAAGCAGCCTGTGTGTGGGATATAGATAGGTTAATAAGGTTCCAATTGCTTAGTCTCAAACCATTGTCCATTTGAAATCATATGAAGTCCACTGAACTTCTTAGGAGACTTTAACATTTTTTTAGACACACCAGCTGCTGGATCTTTACCCACTCAGAAGCCAAACCGGAAGGGAGAGAAATTCTCTTTTGGGATGTAGAATGTCCTGGTTCTAGGTGAATAAGTCCGGAAAATTTCTGATTATGTGACAGAAAATGGCCTCAGATAAAAGAGAAAGGTGAGTTTTCACTACTGAGAAGTCTTGATAATCTTATTAATAGAGTTGTCACAGAATCAAAGATGGAGCTGTATTGATAGCTACTCCCATGAAAGGGGAAACATCTCATTTCTTTTTGTACATATTACCATATTTTTTATACCCATGGCAAAACAAACCCATTCCAAGTTTCACATGTTTTAAGACGATAAATTTAATGAATTTTTTCAACAAAGATAATTTTCCCCTTTCTTGTCAATACCCATTTCTATTATTTATACTTTAAAATCCCTACTGAATGTCTCTGATAAAACTAATATTTTAATTTTGCCCTTTCATATACACAAAACTCCCTATTATAAATAGCAGCTTCCAAGACAACACAGCATTCTGCTCATTACATGTCATAATCCAATTTATAGAGTGAAGAACATCATTTACAAAGGAGAAAAACAAAAAACCCACAAGCTTTTGAAGGCTTTTAGAATGTGCTTAGTTACAGCTACAAAGTTAAAATTCTTAGTATATTCTTAAGAAATACTGAAATCTTATGATCATATCAGTAAGTTATCAGCAATACATTATACAAACTCTTTACAGAAGTATAAAATACACGCAACTATTAAAACTTACCTATTATAATATCTGCCTCCCATCATAAACTGATTGCTTGATGTTGGACATATTTTAAAACGCTGAATATTTTCACTGGTCCGAAAATAAAGTGAATAATCACCAGGTGTATTATCTGAAGGCCTCACAAGAAAACTGCACACCTGACCAACTGAAAAGATATCATAATACAGTTTTATTCACTGTTACTTATGTTACTACCATTTCTGAACTCTTATCAAAGCTCTTTCTGTACAAACTAGCAAGAATTACACACTTAAAGAAGAAAGTCTGATCTAAGTTCCAACAGTAATCACCATTCTTCACCCAAATGGGATGAAGTAGTACTAAATTGCCAAAGTTAATGCAAAATCATTTGGCTGTAGCTGACAACATATCCCCACTTTTGCCACCTCTTTACAAGAGCATATGGTATGGAAGGTTTGATAATGTTTTCAAAAAAACTAAAGATTCTTGTTCTCATATTTAAGGTATGTTGTTTGACAGTATGAGCCAAGAAATGTTGATGTTTTCATTTAAAAAATTATTTCCACTATTAGGACACTAAAAAAAAGTTGATAATACATTCTCCAATAAGTACATAACAGTATTTTCTCCTAAATTTGATGAAGCTCAAGATATTTATATATATATATATATATATAACAAAAATGTAAAAAATATTTAACTATTTCAATTGGAATTATGAAACTAACTGTACTTGAAAACATAAAAAAAATACTCATTGCTCAGCCATGAGGTTTTTTTCCAACATAGTAGCAACCATAGGTCTGATGCTCCTATGCTCACACAGAAAAAACAGGTTTTGCTGCAGTCTGTTTATAAACAGGATTACTTTGTGTCATTCCACTACCACTCTATTTCCACCTGAAATAAAATTACCTGTCATGAGTAAATTGTAAGCCTCTTGTTTGGAGATCTTCCCGTGGAACCATCTTAAAGATGAAAAGAAAAATTAGAAAGCAAGACTATCAGCTCTCTTTTTTAGTTGTTGTGACATCTAATGATCTGGCACCTATGAATTAATCTTTATTTTAAAAAATCTAGTACATATAGATTTTATAAGCAACCATTATGTTACTCAGTGATTCCCTTTTTCTATCAAACAAAATTAAATAAAAATATCTACAGCTATATAAACTCATTTCAATACAAGTGTCAAACACAAAGTAGATGTTCAAATTCAAGTGCATTTAGACATGAAAAGGCATAGTTTTAAATGCTAGATAATTTGAGGGGTATATGTGAAGTCAGACTCAGATGACAGCAATTTATTTGAAGTGTGAAATGCAAAGCCCAAAGAGATTAATGAAAGTCAAATACTGTACAGAATAACTAAAATTGAATTTTGCTAGAAGCTGAGGAAATAAAAACCTAGTTTTGTTAGACTACTGAATATGAATTGCTTTAATCTCACATCTTGCATCTTCCACACAGTCCTGCATCAAAGCATCATCCTAAAAAAAATACAGCAATCTGTCCAGTCTCAACCTGATACCTATGATTATAGAAAACAGCTTGACATTGCATGGCTATCCAGTTTACATGTGGCACACCACGTTACATCTTAAAAGCTCATCCTGTCCTTCAAAAGAAAGCTAGAAATATGGCCTGTCATTGCATAGTGTGTGTGTGCATGCATACATGTGTTTAACTGTGTAAAAGAAAGCCTCTTTTTACGCATCAAAAAAGAGCTCTAGTTCTAACTTTCTTTCTATATTACCTTTACAGGATGATCTCTGTCTATTTGAATATTTGCAGAAATCCTGGAATCCTCTGAACAGCACGAGTAAGTAGACTGACAGTGTCAAAGCTCTAAGAATCTGCTACAAACTGCTACATTAAAAAAGTTTAAAAAGTTCCTGTATTTGAAGGCAACCCTACTACTGTAATGCTCCTATGCCAAACTGACTAGCAGAAGACTGGGGACACACCAATGATTTTATTTTCTCCTATTAAAAAAAAAAAAAGGCACACCCAAGAATGCAAACTGGACAATAAATATAGGAAGCATCAGCTGCAATTATAGCAAACAAATGTAGGACAGATGAAGTTATCCACCTATTAGACATTTTCTGTAACTTTTATTTGCTGCTCATCTTTACTAGTGAAAATAATATAACAATCAACAGTTTCCCATAATACCAATTCATTGTCCATTGAAAACTGTATTAGATTTTAAGTATTTAACATGTTGGTATTCACTGCAAACAGATTATTCTATAGTCTCCTGGTTTTCGCTTAAAGTGTTAGCACATGAGGCTAATATAAAGAAAGTGTTACTATTACATGTGGAGGAATTTTTGAGGA
>VWYH01004040.1:270813-308914 GCA_013399365.1 Pampusana beccarii | reverse complement strand
TCTGTGATTCTGTGAAATACTCCAACTTTGGAAAAACCTGTAATATTGCCAGAGGCATTATTATGCTATTAATTAGGGGGGGGGGGGGAAGATGGGAAAAAAAAAAAAATTCTAAAAAAGGAGAGAGCTGAAAGTCAAGTCTGTGAGCTGTGTTTGTTCTAAACTTTCCAGTCATTTCTCCAGCTCTGAAAACAGAAATAATCTACTTACCTAGATTATGGAATATGGCGCAACAGAACATACTTTTGTGAAAATATTAAAATTTAGACAAAAAGATTACACAAGATCAGGCAAGACTTGGGACAACAGGTATGGAGTATGAACAGAACCTGCACTAACAAGATTGGGCTAAACATATATGTCATCCTTCGTGTGAAACACAGCCATCAGCAGAAAAAAAAAGCCCCAACTTGTCATATCTAAATATAGTATACTTTAAATGGAAAGATGCAACTCTTTCCCAGGATGTACAGTAATTCCTCTATTTAAATACGTAGAGAGGAAATTTCAACACTGACAAAAGAGAAAATATTAAGATTTCAGCTGTATTTTGATCTAACGAGGTAAACAAGAGATGTATTTTAGTTTACCTATCACTTCACTGCATGAATTTTGTTCCCCAGGGATCAGGATCAGTATTGGGGCCAGTTCTGTTTAATCGCTTTATCAATGATCTGGACAAGGGTATTGAGTGCACCCTCAGTAAGTTTAGAAGTGACACCAAGTTTCACAGGAGTGTTGATCTGCTGGAGGGCAGGAAGGGTCTCCAGAGGGATCTGGACCAGCTGGATCAATGGGCTGAGGCCAATTGTATGAGTTTCAACAAAGCCAAGTGCTGGGTCCTGCACTTGGGTGTGCACAGAGGGACCTTGGGGGTGTTGAACGACAGTGGCTGAACATGAGCCAGCAGTGTGCCCAGGTGGCCAAGAAAGTCAACAGCATCCTGGCTTGTATCAGGAATAGTGTGGCCAGCAGGACTAGAGAAGTGATTGTCCCTCTGTACTCAGCACTGGTGAGGTTGTGCCTTGAATCCTGNCCTGAAAGGAGGTTGTAGCATGGAGGGGGTTGGTCTCTTCTCCCAAGTAGCAAGTGATAGAACAAGAGGAAGTGGCCTCAAGTTGCACCAGGGGAGGTTCAGACTGGATATTAGGAAAAATTTCTTCACAAAAGGGGCTGTCAGGCATTGGAACAGGCTGCCCAGGGAAGTGGTGGAGTCACCATCCCTGAAGGTGTTTAAAAGACATGTAGATTAGGTTCTTAGGGACACGGTTTAGTGCCAGAGTTAGGTCATGGTTGGACTCAATGATCCTGAGGGTCTCTTCCAACCAAAATGATTCTATGAGTCTCTGGCTGAAAATCATCAGAATGTACCTGGCAGTTCACAGGCAAAGGAAATTAATGGGTGTATTTTAAATAAAACTTCAGAGCATAGTAATCAGATCTGGTAGTAATGGCTGTAAGTAGATAGCTTCCATGTAAATAAATGTCTAAATCTGTACACATAAAGATGTTTACTTGTTTCCCACATTAAAAATCTCTCTAAACTCTGTCATTATTTACTTATGTGAAGAAGTTATTTAAGAAAGACTAACCACCAGCGTGAACTGGCAATTTCTTGCACGTTATATAGAGTTCGTGTTGCTGAATACGAGTGAATTTGAGTCTCCTTTGAATATGAGACAAAATAAATTTCCTTGTAAGAAGAGATTTTTAAATCTTAGGAAGCATGCACAAAGGATGATGTGTAGGCTTTGCTTCTTTTAAGGAATATATATACTATTTGGTGCTTGTGTGCATGTAAGGAAAGTAAGAAGTCACTTCTTGACTTCTTTTTTGATTTTAACAGATACAACGTATTTATTAAAATGGATAGGGAAAACAATTTGATGGGCTTTTAATTCTGTTCTTTTACTTCCAATACAAATTAGATTGTTTGGGATGAAATAGTAGAAACTAGCATTCTATTTACAGAGGCAGCTTATGTGTAAAGTGACTGTTATGAAGGAACAATTATCTTCATTACTGAAAGATCTGCCACTAAACTCAGGCAGAGAGTTAGGACTGCATAACTGCTCTCCCGTATGACAGCCTTTACATGCCCTTTTATCATCTTGTCTTCTGCAGTTGTCATTTTCTATTTTGATACTTGTAAAATAGCTATCAAGAAGATTTTTACTACTTCCCTCCTTTACTTTACACTAAGAAAAGTAAAAAAAAAATTTCCAAATATTTTTAATCCTCAAGGAAAAGATCACACAATGTATTTTATTTCAACAGTATTAAAAACAAGCTTTCCATTGTTAAAAAAATTGGTAGTAGTAAAAGGAACTCAATTTGTCACATTTACTTTACAACTCACAGATACCTTTGGAATAGCACGACTACAGGCCACAAAACTGGTAACTGCAGCAGGAGATACAACTTTCTCAGAACTTCTTTCTGAGGATTTGTTCTTCCAGACATTCAGTGCAGACATCTGAATTTTTATTACATAGTTCATTTATCTGAGAATTGTTATTATATTAGTCAATCACTGAAGCCGTTCTAATTTAGCTTGTAGTGATTTAAAATTCCCAATAGTAGTCTGCACCACTAGCGTTGGGCTCATAGACTGAAGTTCAACCAGGTAGCAACTAACAGCATCCAAGCAAACATTTGTGAATCGTCGCCTGTAAAGAAAACAGAATAATAACAAGCACCTTTTTGTTTCTGTGTATTAGAATTCATCTGAAATAGAAAGTGAGCATTGAGATTTAATGAAATAACATATCAGCAAGACACGTCAGCTACTTGTAAGTATTTATTTATTAGAAATATTAATTTTTGAAATCTAATGCTTGTGACTAAGGCATAATGGGGAAAAAATATTACTATTTATATAATAATAAACAATGAAACATGATACAGTTAAGGGCAATGTGAAATCTTTAATATTTAGATATTACTTTACATATGAATGTAACCAATGTATAAGTTGTTAATTTAGATAGCAATTTAAATATCTAAAATTAGTATCAAACCACAACAATTTATGTATTAATATCTAAGTAGATATTAAAATTAGAAAACATTCACTAAGGCTCTAATAAATTTGACTGTTTAAATCAGCTAAGCATAAAAGACCAAAAATGTGGGAAAAGACAGATGTTAACTATATGTGAATTGGGGACATTTGCATGTGTATTTTCAAGAGAATCAGAAAAAAATATGGTTAGAAGTACAATCAAGACTTTGCCTAGTTCTGCTCACTGTGACAAGATAGTTCTAACTGAAGTTTGTATAGTCTATTCACAAAAGTCGCCAAAGCTAAAGATTCCATAATATGCAGGCAACTTGTTCAAGTACATAGCTATTATTTTAGCTAAAACCTTTTTCTATTAATAAACCTAATAATTATAGTCTTAATATTAAATTAACCTAATATTAAAATCTTGCTGCAGCCTAAGCTGAATTTTAGTCCTGGAGACTGATTCATCACCAACCTCTTAAAAACCATTTGGGAAAATCTATCCTCAGGCTTAGTCTCCTGTTTTCCAGAACACGAGAACTCAGTGCTCCTAGCCTTTCTTCATTAAACAGTCCATTGTTTCATTCACAAAATGCCAGATTCTCATTTTTCCCCACTTTTCCCAGATTCCCTCAAAATTGCCTGTATTACTGCTTAAAGTATGTTCCCAAAATTTACAAAATAATCCTCTCAGTTCCTCATGAATCTTCAGTGAAGTGGAGAAAATTCTCTTTATTGAGGTAGTTTATAGGAAGGATCCTACAAGTTTCTACGAACTGGTTTTGAATGAGGAGTCTCAGTAATCACCACTAGGAAAGAAATACTAAGTTCACCCAAAAGAAAAGAATAAAAGCTTTGGGGATTGCTGAAGTGCAGTGCTTTAGGATATTTTATATCTTTCACTATTTTTTAAGATATAGTTGCCTTTCTTACCTCAGGAGTACTTTGGTTGGATCTTGTGCATATCCTGATAACAATAAATGAATACACTCTAAAAGGTGTAAAGGCTTTTTTATTCTATTCCAATATGGGTCCTAAAAAAAAAATCCAAAATATTAAGGAGACAAATATTAAGGAGATAAGAAAAAAAACACCCTCTCTTTGTGTGTATAAACAAATTGACAGATGTGGTAATTATTTATTCATTGTAACAAAAATATAAGAGAAACCGCAATTCTATCTTGATCTGTATTAAGTCTATAATTTACTATTTTGACTTTTGACTACTAAAACATACATAAGTTTAACTCAGTTCTCCATTTCCAAACAGTCTGTAAAGTAATAGATTTTAGGAAGTTCAGAATTCCTTCCATTGTAAGGAATCTGGGTAAAAAGTCAATTATCTTTGTTTTAATTCTGCTTAAGCTTGTTCTACAAACCAAAAGTTAAAAATATTACTTTCTTTTTCTTTATGCCTATTTCATCAATAGATTAGACACGATGCAGTAATACAGCAAATTTTAATAATTAATAGGCAACAAGATTAATATATTCAAAATATGCAGTTCCTTCTGCAACATAACAATTCTAATCCTACTTAATCCTAAATCAGATTTAGGTAAAGTAAAAGGAATAACAATTTTCCTTACATTTTAAGATTGAAGTGAAAAAAATCAACAAGGGGAAAAAAAAAGCAGCAATAAGGGCCTCTGAATTAATGCTATGAAATTGATATTTTGATATATAACACCTTACATTATTTTATGCTTCCTGCTAAAGACAGACTTTAATAGTAGCTGAAAACAAAATGTTTATATTGTGATTATTTTGCTTACCCGTGCTTTAAACAACTGGTCATACACTTCTAGCAGCCTTGGCAATGGCACTCCGATTTCTTGCATGGTGTATGTTACAAAACCTACATCCCAGTTCAAAGTGCAGACCTGTTGCTCTAGAAACTGCACTAAGAAATCTGGAGAACAAAAATAATGGGATGTTTAGATTCCAGCTTGTTAATGGGGGTCTAGCAAAGAAAGGCATTTGAAAGTGATTTATTCCAAGCTTTAATTTTCTGTCTTCCACACAGTTGGTACTTTTCTCCTGTGAAGCACAAGTAATAGTTTGCCCCAGTCTGCACTCAGGGAAGGATATGCAAAATGTAACTACCTCCAAAGACAGTATCATGCTATCAGCAATGCATGACAGGGATTATTCATACTATGTACTTTATTACAGTTCTGCCATGAACTATGCTATTAAGAAAAGTTCATTAACTTTTGTTTCAGCACAAAAGACCATACTATCATTTCATTTGCTAGAAAAGCCAGCAACACTAGTGAATATTTTATCACATTTAACTGTCAGTAACAATTAACAATATGCTGACAGCACTATATTTTCTTTTACAAAACTAGAATATGATAAAAGGTCACTTAGTGCTGAACAATATGTTTTCCAGGCTTTTATATAAAAACAAGTTCTCAAAACATCTGAGCATCTCCAAAGCAGAAAGATGCTTCAAAAAGGATCAAGAAATCTCCTGAATTCTGATTTTAGAATCTGCCCCTGCAGATGGCAGTGGATACTTCAAAAGACAACAGATAAAAGTGGCTGCCTAAAATTTTACTATATGTGTATATATACATTTTTACATTGGACTTTGATAAAAACAAAGTTTATTACTTTCTAAAATGGGATCTACTGAATTGTCCAAAAATAACTGCTGCTGCCTTCTAAGCTTAATTTACTTCCCATTCAGGGTGAAAAACTGTAAAATCCAGTAAAATTCCTGGATAAATTCTAGGAAAAACTACACCTGTAAAAAATGGTTTAGTAATCATAACATAATATTGTGTTTACAAAACTAGAGGCCAATAGGAATTCAATTTCTAATTTTTGTCTAACCTCCCTTTCCTGTCTCCCTTATCAAACGTCACTGTCATAACAATGCTTTTGTTCTCAATTTCTGGGAGAACATGAAAAGTACTACTCGGCTATCCTCAAGATCAACTGCATCACTACTGACAGCTGAAATAATTTATTGCTTCAGCTACAGTGAAAAACGTCACAAATAGCTACAGTAATTATGTATCACAAGCATGTAAGAATGTATCACAAAATTATCAATATTCTTTCCTTCTAGATTTTAAAATGGGAGACATTTCCTAGGTTAAAACTTTTTCTTAAGAGACTGAAAATAAAGCTGCGATCCATTCATGTAATGCATATGTTTATTTACTATGCAGGTCAAACAACTTGCCTAAAGGAAAGTAACGAGGTGTTCCAACATATATCTTTCCAAGCAATACCATCTTCAGACTAAGTTCTTGCATTCTGTCAGCAGGGCTCAAAGACACACTCTTGCTCAGCTCTGAAAGGGAAAAGAAATCATTTAGAGAGAACTTCAGGGAAAAAGTTCCACATTTATACACAACTACATTGAAGTACTCAAATTTACTACTACCACATCAAAATATTTTGCTACTGTCAGTGCAAAATCAGCATGTGGAAGTGCAAATACAACTTTTTCTGGTGTGTAAGTATGTATATTTACAGATTTTAGTGTTCCCTTGAAGTTCTGTGCAAATCTACTTAAAAAAACCTCCAAAGAACAACAAAAACAACCAAACCCCAAAACCCTACCACCAAACCCAACAACAACAAACTCAGAAGAAAACCACTAGCACATAACTTTTCCCTCAAATCACTGTCAGTGTTGTTTGCACAACAGCAACCTTGAGCACAAAATCCAAGAAAAAACAAAAATAATTACCCCCCCCCCCCGCCAAACAGAAAGAGATAGTGAATTACCAACTCTTGTGTTAAAGGGTGAGGAAGGTTTACCACAGTCAACTGGCTAGGCTTGCAGACCTGTGCCTGCTACTCTGCTACTCCATAAATGGACAAAATCCTTACACTTCTACTCCTGTCGGCATTATAAAAACACAGAACTCCCTGAAGATTCTTTACTTTTTGTCATGATAAATGTAACATTTTTATTCTAATTTTCTAATAGTGAAATCTTCAGACAAAATTTTTCCATATATAATGGAATCTAAGAACACGAAGGTTAAATTCAGAAATGTTATCAAGAATGGGATTATTCAAGCCATACAGGCAATATGCTCCAACATATATGTGTAAAAATATGACTTTTCTGTCCTTCAGGCACACAAGTATAGTTAACTATCTTTACCAAAGTTATCACAGTATAGTCCTGAAAAGATGAACTTAGACAGCATATCAGTAGCAGCAAAGTTAAGTCTTAAAAGCTCTAATTGTATCATTTTCCTACAGTTGTAACTTGTACCACTCCTTGTTCATTAAGACCTACCTTTCTCAATGATTTCTTGCCAGAGAGTTTGCACCAAGATAGGATCAGAATGACCCGCACAATGTATAATTGCAAGCTTGCATTCTGAGAGCTTAAAAGGATCAGCAAATTCTCCATACAGCTGAAAGAAAAATTACTGGGCTTTACATTTCAAGCAGGATAAAAAGGACATTTTAAAAATCAGCTTTTTATTTTGTGTGGTGGACATCAGACTAGTAATAGTGCAACCCCAGCAACCATTGTCAACACTAAATGATTTTTTTTTTTTTTACTACATTTAGTTTCACTTCTTAACTTCAATCCCCAATTTTATATAAAGTTATAATTACTACCATTAATTTTCTAACAATTTTCCCAATAAATAAATAAATCTAAGAGACTTAATAACAAAGATAAACGTGGAAAAAATTAAAGTACTAAAGACTAGAGGAATATCAAAGTACAGAAAAAGACAGTTTGGGTAACATTCTGAGACCAGGAATGCCAAACTGTCCATTACTTTTCCTAGTCAGCATAGGAACATTCTTTGCAAAACATTTCCTCACCTCCTCCCCAAATGTTATAAATTGACTTTTAATACAGAGAAATTTTAATCACCTTGGTTATATCCATCAGCTCAGCATCAAGCTGGGAGATTGCATCTTGCACTGAAGAGTGATGGGAATACTGCCGTTGTAATGTTTCTTGTATTTGAAGCTGGATCCTTGCGACCTTGTTTAAAAAGAAAAATAAAACATGTCAAGATTGGATTAATTTAATCAAAGCTTAAGAATACACTCAGAATTCACTTTAACTTATTTAAATGTAGAAACGTTACTGTCTTACATCTCAGAGTCTCCTATCAACTGCATAACTTTGCCACATTGGGAAGAAAGCCCAGAAAACTCTTTGTACAGAATTGGTAATAAAAATGTCACGTGCCAATATGGCATAGTGAAATAATGCATTTACAGTGTAGCTTAGATTAGTATTCTTTCTTACTTCCATTTTCTCTTCTAGTTCATGTAGGAATTCACCATCTGCAGCTATAGAGGATATGGCAGTGGAACTTTTGGCACTCAAAATGGCACGTGCAATGTACTCAATACGCTGCTGAAGAGAAATCTCTGTGCTGCAAAGCAAATATGCAAAATAAAATGGGGAATTACTATAATTATTTGAGGGTTAGTTATATTCTAACTAGACTCTGGGAATTAGCACATGACTTCTCCAGATTTTACTAGATCAAGCAGGACATTATCCAACAATGTAACACCATCTTTGCCGGCTCAGTTCTAGTTTACTTCTCTATCCATTACTCCAGTTACACTATCACATTACAAAATTCCATGTAAGAAATGACCACTTAACAGACAGTACTTAAAAACAGGAAATACATTGCAAGCTAATGTATAATATATAAAATAAATGTGTAATTTCTTCTCAGTAATGGTTTGGATCAAAAGCTAATATATTCCATTGATTTAAAATCTTTTTAGCAAACATCCTTATGCATTGGTCTTCTCTTGTCCTTGGCCTTTTCTTAAAATACATACACATAAGGTTTTGATTTTAGTTTATTTGGTTTTTAACCAATTAGCTCAATATATGCAATGGATCACACATAATCCATACCTATGCAGGTCAGCCAACTTAGCCAAGACTCTGGCTGCATTACTAAAATTTCTGTTCTTTTCAAAGTATCTCCACAGTAAATCCATATAACGGACTTTGTTTTGGTCAATCTTGGTCATCCGCACAAGGTAGGGTTCCAAAAAGGGGGCAGTAACCTGCAACAGTTATAAAGATAACATTTATGTTCATCCTCCCTCCTCTTTTTTAAAGCATCAGCATTATTACAATTAACTCTTCCAGTTCACCTGTAACAGCTTGTCCGTCAAGTCAGCTTGTATCAACCAGTTGTAAAGTGCAATACTGAAGAGTTCATCTGTTGAACGCTGAGCTAGCTTCAGCATTTGTTCAAACTAAGGGAAGAAAAGGACAAAGCTGTTTTTCCAGGAGTGGTTACATTACACCAAGCACTGAATATGTATGTGACAATACTTAGGTTTATCTTATTTGCATGTCATTGTTTCTAAGAACACTCTACATAAATAGGCCCATTTGTGACAAATTTTTACTTTTATCTGCCCCACTAAACTATTCCATAGTTTAAAAAAAATAATTCTACACCCGTTCAAATCACATGATTTTTCTGAGTGCAGTCATGATTTTTTTGTTAATTTCTTACATGATGCCCTGCTTCTTCATTGCTTAGCATGTTGGGGTCAGATGACAGCACCGGAGGACCTGGCTTTTTGGGTACACTTGGAGACTGAGGAGCAGCTTTACTTTGATTCACTAACTCTTGAAGGGTGTCAGTGATGCACTTGTAGCTGTTCAATCTGTAAAAAGAGTAAAATAAAAGCAAAACCTCACAGTCTTCCTTGCAACTGTCTATGAAATACTCTTCTCAAAAGTTGTTACTGTGTGCCTTTGTAAACACAATTACTAACATTTGAAAAAGATCACAGACTATTGTCAGCTAATTGCCACAATCTAGTCTGCTCAATCACCTTTCTAACAATTTGTTCTGTAATATTCAGATCACAATGTTTTCTGCATCTATCGGTTTACCATCTGTTCCAGTTTAAGTTAGTGCCGTATTAATGAGAAACATGGAAAGCATGCTGGGCAAAACCATCTATACTGTTTTTCCTTATTAAGAGATGCTTGTTGTTACCCTGCATACCTTCCCCAAAAGAGATACCCTTCTGGTCCCTTTAAATAAATCTCCCCATATAATGGTAATAAAGTATTCTGAAAACTTGCCTCTCTTGAAAAGCTTGAAGTCCAACAACATCCTCTTCTGGTTCTCCATTTTTATAGAAATGAAGGCCAAGACCTTGAGGATCTTTCTTCTCAGCAGCTGTAAGAGAGAGTTCTACTACTCCCTCATAGAAACGCACTAGGAAAGAAACAACAAATATTACTGTTCCTTACTGTATGTCACAAAATGGTGACAAACACTTCCATTTTAGCCAACAATAAAAAATAAATCTTATTCACTCTGATTTGTATTGTATAAAGGTCTATGCCTGTACTGAGCCTGTGGGATTATATGCAAGTTTGAAGTTATAGATTAGTACAAAGGCTGACATCTTGACTGTTAGAGAAGTTATATCTACATTTGAATTACGTACTAGCTTCTAATGAACAAAACTGGATTCAGAACCATATTTCAAACAGCACATTCAGTATAAAACCTTACCTGCAAAAGTACAATAATTTATTTTCTGCTTACATACAGCCCAACAGTTTTCCTAAAGATATTTTTGCCACATATATGAAACAAAAGGACACTACAATGTGAAAGAAGTGGATGGGAATATTTTTATACAGAAGTAGGTTTTTTGATTGTTTGGTGAAATCTAGAAAGGCTTTAAACAAGAACAGATTGACGTATATTAATTATAAGAGTTACTAAGAAATTGTTTATGGCAAAACGCTATAAAAGGAGTTGAAAGTTAGTAAACAAACAAAACAAACTAAAAAGAAGATGGCACAAAAGGATACTACAGTAACTATTTACCAGAACATTATCAGCAATTGTCTCTTACCTTGCCTATATTGTGCACAAACATTAGCAAGGTCTACTTGATTGCTGATCTTCTGGTACTCTTTCAGTGACTCTCTTAGCATCTTTTCTTTTTCCAGTTTGCTTTGAGCCTGTCGAGATCGCTGAAGCAGTTCATTTGCCTAAAGACAAATGATGGGAAAATGGAAATTATTCACATGAACACATCATGAGCAGATCATGGATATTGTTCTAAGTTAATGAGCTATTATTCCAAACTTCAAAGCTGAAACAGTAGAATCATTATCCTCTCAGAAGCACTCTCATCATTTGATAACACTAAATTTCTAGCGGAAAGACTGTACAATGGCAGTAGAAAGACTTAAGTATAAAACAACCAACTGGTTCCCTGTTCTCCCCTCACTGGTTACTTTTTCAAATTTATTTGAAGAGCTTCAGAAAGTCTAGTGCTTAAACACAATTATCTTTACAGAAATTTGATGAAATGAGGCAACAGAAAATAAGAGACCATGCTGAGGAAAGACTGGATTAAGAACATACTTTATCAACACCAGGAAGACCGTTTTATTAGACATCACACTGGAGGTAGAGAACCTATGAACGCTACAAATAACTGCAAATGCTTCAAACCAGAGCTTGCATAATTTTCAGCATTAATCAACTACAACACAGAAATATGCACACAACGTGCCTTCATTAGTTCTTGTGCTCCTGAAATGACCTAAGCACAAGCTGCCAGCTCACCTCATTTGAATATGTTCTAAAGTTCTATTTTGATGCTGTAAAATCTGGAAGTGCGCTTACCTTGGAACACAAAGCATCATCAGTGCTATAAAGAAGAGGACAGATATCTTGCAAATGGGCAATGATGCCATCCACAGCAGCATTATCTCTGATATAACAGTTTATGAGGGAAGCAATGAGTGCTCCAGTCAACTCTCTGTCTCTAATTACCAAGTCTTTGAAAGCAGTGATCTTTAGATGTTCTTGAAGTTCCTGAAGATAGAATTTAATTAGTTTACCAAAGTTGTTACTTTATTGCTTAGAAATATCACAATGTTATAGCAGCTAAATTAACTATTTCTAGTAAATAAAAACATACAAAACTCCCATGACTGAAGTGTGCAGCACAGAAATACATTATTTAAAATACGCATTATAAAGCAAAATGAAAATAATAAAGAAAGCCCTATCAAGGAAGGCACTAGACTCTTGCATGCCAAAGGATCGTGAGAACTGCTTGAGCAGACCTCTGCCATCTTCACTGTGTCACTTTTATTTCAGATCTCTGCAAGTAAGAAAGAAATTAGCAGTCTCCCTAACTTCACAAGGCACTGCCAGAATGTACAACCTATAAAATGACTATGTCACAGTTTTTAATAATGGGAACCATCTGAGTACTGTCATAGATTAAAAAACTGACAAACACACAAAAAGGAGGAATTAAAAAAATTGGAGGTCTGTACTCTTTATGCTTTTTCAGAGTACATTACATTGAAGGTTATTAATTATTTTTAATTATTAAGAATATTTACTCACATAGAGTTGCCAGTAGTGTCTATCGATGTCCACTAACAGCGTGAAAATACTATTACAAAACTCCAGAACTACTGAAGACAGAGGAAAAGGCTCCATTTGTTAAACAATTAGTTAACACCTTGTCCAACACAGCAGAAAAGCTGCCTGTGTTGGAAATTGTGCTAACTGCCTAAAGCAAGAGTGTAAATACCTCCAGCTTCTGTGCATTTTTGAAGTTTAATTTTTTTTATTTTTATCAACAAAGATACAACTTCTCAAACCATTTATTTTCCTTTTAAGTGCTAGGACATAATCTTTAGTATTCAAATTAATTGCTTTTTCAAGGGCTGCATGCAAATTCAACATAAGCAAAGGGTACATAGCAGTAGCACCACAGTTCTGTAAGTTTCCTTCTTTACAAACAAGGAGAGAGAGGCTGGATTACTGAGGTTGTTTAGCCTGGAGAGGAGAAGGTGCAGGGAGCAGTGTGTGGGATCTCACTAATATTTACAGGAAGGTGTAAGAAGGCAGAACCTGAATTCTCTCAGTGGTGCACAGTGACAGGACACAATGCAATGGCCAACAGCTGAAGCAAAGGAAATTACACCTGAACATAATAAACATTTTTTTTTTGCTCTAAAGGCATTTAAACACCAGAATGGGTTGCCTGGAGAGGCTGTAGAGTTTTCATCTTTGGAGATATTAAAAGCCTTCCTAGATATGGTCCTGGGCAACCTGCACCAGTTAACCCTGCTTTGAGCACAGGGCACAGATAATCTCCAGAGGTCCCTTCCAACCTCAGCTGTTCTGTGGTACATTCCAGAACCTTACTTACACAGAAGTGCAAGGGTTTGAGACTCTACAGTCCTATTGCTCTTCACTGTTAAACCTTTACCAACACTAAGGCACAAAGTGAATTCCTCCTGGCCAGACAACATTGATCTATTCTTTTTAGCACATTTTAAAGAATGTGCTGAAGGTGAAAAGACAGTAATTCATAAAACCAGACTCATTAACTGACAATATAAGTAAAATAAAAAGTGACACTTCCAATTCACTAAAATTGGGTGATGAGGTCAATACTACATGTTAGCCTCAAAAATAAACACTTGCGACCTGAATGAAAATCCATCTATGGTTTAAAACTCAGGATATGTTTCTCAATGAATTAAAGTAGTACTCCTCTGAGAATAGGTAGCAAAATAAATTCAGATGTTAAACACAAACAAATTAAAATCATATAATTTGGATCGTACCTTCTGCAGCTCACCTACAACAACACTGAACTGGTGTTCACACAGCAACTTCCATAAAGCCAGTGCCTGGCAGGTTTTGCGAACAAGCTGCTGGATGCCTTGAAGTGAGGTCTTCTCAGTTAGCTGTGCCTCAGCTGAAAAGCAAAGAGACTGTCAATGAGTAACTGTTCTACATGTTTCGAATCAGCATATAAATTTTGGAAGTTTTACAATAGTCTCCTTAAATTTCAATTTTTTTTCCTCTCAATTCAGTATTTTTTTGTAATAGGACAACATACTCACTTGTCTCACAAACAAACTGCTTAACACTTGCTATCTTGAAAATATAAATGATGTGCAGCTACCAAATATTGTAATCAGAAGATGTAACAATCTTATGAAATATGAAGAACATTAGGAAGAAGAAAAAGAAGACAGGTAACAGCACAATTTCAAGATTGTCTGCATGGGGAAAAGAGGAGAAAGAGGACACATATCTACACACCACTGAAAGTTAATTCTTCTCTGAGAAAGCTTAGAGTGCTTTAAGTTGGAGTGCTTTTATTTTAGCTTAATAAATTGAGAGATACAACTTATGTCTTGCAGTGGCTCAAGACCCCTAGATGTTATTGTGTCAAAACACAGGTTCTCCTCACAGAGAGATACTCTCCTTTATGGTCTGCTTTAATTGGTTGCAATAGTAAAGCTTTCAATATCAAAGTGAAAGGTAATATCTGAGGCATGTAACAAAGTCTCTTAAGGCTGGAATGTTTCTCTATCTAGTTTTGAGTTTTCATTCTGGGTATATACTCCATCTCTAGTAGTTGTATGTAAATGATTTTTTCACATCAACATCACTGCAGAAGCACTGCTCCCAGTATGATATGATATTGAAGCAAAAGCAAGGTGCTAGCAAAGCTAGTTTCCAAACCACAGTGCTTTTTCTGAAGGATTATAACCAAGTATAGCATATTGATTAACATCAAATTTGTATAGAAAGAGGTTTTAACAAGAAAAGAGAACATCCAAATGCACCATTCCCTGTTACTTCCAGTTCAAAAGTAATTACATACCATGGTATTTCCTCTGGAGGTCTTGCTGGACTTGCTGAGAACTTCCACCATCAGGCCGCATAAAACCCAGGAGCCTCTGTTGCAGATTGGCTGGTGTGCTGAAACTGTAATTCCAAAATAAAAAGAGATGCTAGTATGATTACAAATACTGACTCTTCTAAAGATGAAATCTAACAACTCATTCTAGCTGAGATGATGCTGTGTACACTACAACTCAATACAGATATGCAAAGTAGAGTTTTTGCAAGAAGTAGACATTAAATATCACTAGTAAATTTAACACAATTAATAATACCTTGGGTTTCCAAGCGCTCCTACTGTAGCAAACTGTGAATTTCTATCCAGAAATTCTTGTAAACCTTTTAGTTCTTGCAGTACACATTCCAGTCCATGGGATGGAACACTGCTTTCTATCTGCAAAAGAAAGTAGACTTTTACAGAAAGCTTGGTTTCCAAACTTTTTTCCAAAAATTTTCAATTTCAAGCTAAAGTCACAAAAAAGACAAACACAAAGAGGGCACAACAAATAAACAGCGTAATAGTAATGCTATTACTGGAACACAACATTATTTTACCAGAAGCATTGAGGAGGGGGCACACATTTGAAGAGGTACTAGTTCTCTGCACATACACAGTATTCAAGATGCTACTTTCTTTGCCTCTTTGATAATCAAGTCAGCTGTGTTTTACTATTTCCAGCTCTGAACTAAAACAATGATTGAGGATTACTAAGACACAGAGTATAACAGTCAAGGTCTTCCAGAGTCTCCCAGTTACCTTAAAACTGGAAGAAGAAAGCTCATGTAGAAGTTAGTTTGCATTGCTGAAATTACTCAGTTCGGGATTCTATTAACATCCACAGTCAGATAAGATTTTGTTACTTTGATCATGGACAAAAAGTGAAACGCCAAGACGTTAGGAAGATGCTGGATATTTTTTCATGTCCTTACATAACCGCAGTGTTTATCCTAACCCACTAAAGCGTTTATTTTTAGGTTTTGTCTGGAGGTGGTATGCGGAAACGAAGTGCAATCACTAAACATTGAGAAAACCGGCCATTGCCATTTAACAGAGATCAAATTACAGTTAGGTTTCTTAAAAAGTAACACTGAAAATAGTAGCTTAAAAATATTTAAAACCTACAATTACTCCTCAGTTAAGAGCATAGTACTTAAGAAAACATTCAAATAGCAACAATGGTTATTTTGCTTATCAATTCTAATTAGGAATGGTAGTATAACACAGCTTAAGACATATACTATCAGGAACTTCTAAAAATACAAAATAATGTTTTACATACTGCGACAACTTCTCGATTGCCACTTTTGAAAACTCTCTCCAGGACTATACTGCCATCCCAAATATTTCTGCAAAACAAAACATTACTGTATTAAACATCAAGTAATTTAAGCAAGTACATTTGCAAGTCTTATATGTATAATTTCTTAAGAAAGAAATGGTAATGCTTTTTACTTCAAGGTCTAAAATAAGGATTTAATTTGGATGAAAATTAAACATTCAAAAAAGTTACCATTACACGTTTCTGAATGGTATTGATACAGGTAATTAACAAAATTTCAAATTTTAAAACTTCAATTAAATCAAGCTTGATGCTCTCAAATACTTTAAATACAGGGCAATAATATTGTCTGGAAATATAGTGTAGATAAATAAGTGTCATAACAAACATTTATTTCCCAACCAGCACACAGAGAGATGACCGACATATGAAGAGCTCTGTTCTTGCTTGGGGTGTTTAGTAACACAGGACTCAACAACCAAGTAACAGAACGCTCTGTAGTTTTGCTTCATTGCTGATTTCAGCATTCTGTTTAAAGCCTCTTAACAGAAAAGACTTCAAGCCAGGGCTTCAGTCCTGTAAGTGCTTCTGCATTTCTGTTTCATCCTTTAGCAGTTTGAAACATACAACTCACAGGTTTGAAAAATAAAACTGCAGTTTTCAGAGTTGTGCATATACAGTTGATTGCAGAATCAATGCCTATGCAACTTTACTGTCCTAGCCATTCACTGAATGTATTATCATTAACAGAGATGGAAATATAATGTATTAATACCAATGGGTACTTCATAAACACAACATAAAAATGCACTTTACTAACCTCAGACTTAAATGCTATTAAGACAGAATTCACCACCAACAATCATTAGGGGAAATAAAAACTATGAAACAAATTGAGTGATAGAATCTCTTTTCACACAAACACCTCACCCTATAATCCGAGCAAAGTATATGCAGATGCCATTGTGTCTTCCAGAAAATACTATCTCAGGACCCATCATTCCGCTAATGGATGTACCAGGGTGAGACATGGAATTCCCAGAAGAAAATATGGGAGTTGACATACTAGGAGGTTGTAAACCTAGGGTGAAAGTAGGTAAATATTAATCATTTGAATGGAAATAAAAAAGACTAATTGAAAATAACCTCAATTTCTCCAGCAAAGGAAAAGAAGACATTACCTTGCCCAGGTGTTGTCAAAAAGCTAGGATTAGGATATGGACTATCAACAGTCAAGGGGGAACCTAAAGGGGAAAAGAAATAAAGGTCAGTTTGTTAAAAACAAACAAAAAACCCCAAACCAAAACATAATCCATAAATCCCTGTGCAAAAGCAGCAAAGTTGTTAAATCAAGTACTTTAAAGTTGGAACCATTTCAAGACCTTTTATTTATAGTTAAATACCAAGTTGCACTGATTTCTTATCAACCTAACATTCCATAACTGTACCAAATAGATATGTTTCTTTCAAGAGCAGTTCTTACACTTCTTTTTCCAGCATTCACATGCTATTTGTTGCACATCATATGTTACCTGCATTGATTCTAATATTGTCCACATACTTACTCTTGTTCTTTACCCTCTGACTGCTCCGTTTCCTAATATGGGCACCTACTCTCAAAGCACTCACACTTTCAGTCTTTTAAATCTTTTCAAAGAGTAACAATTTTCCCTTTAAAGCACTCAACTGAAATAAACTGGTATTATTACTCTTTAATTTTTACATAAGATAGTTGGACAAACACCACAGCAATACTGTTAACTTGGAACATTCAGTTTAATACTGTCCATAGCCTCAGACTCACCTGTGAATCCTCATACCTTCTGCAAATTAAATCTGAACACCTAACTTAAGACCCCAAGATATGAGGAGTACGTGTAGTCATCTACAAAAAAATCCATGTACTATCAGCATGTAGTATGATAGACCACAGAAAGGGCAAGAAAACTGACACTCTGAAAATTTAGTTTTTATCAAAGAATCAGTCCTTGCTTTATTCACTACAGTTCTCTTAACTTGGCAATACACAACAGTGTAAAGGATAATAAAGTCCTTCAGTAAACAGTGCCAATGCGTCTGCAGAGCACATACTCCTGTGTGCCAAGCAAAACACAAACAGGCAGAAAAGCCACACATGAAATGTGTAAACAGACTTTCAGCAGTAAGAAAAAGAGGGAAGTTAAAGGTGCCTGGCTTTTTAGCGTTAACATTATTGTAATGTAGTTTCACATGCAAAATTTCAAGGTGTTTTGGTCAATTTCCGTCATCACTGTGTGACCCAGATGCGGGACACTGACAATATCAGAAACTTAATTTCATATGACAGTGCTATACCCTTTGAGCAAACGGAGTAAGGAGTAGCTGAAGAATTGGTACCATCTTCTACCTGGACCTGTCACTGAAGCAATATGGAAACACGTGCTTTGATACTACGTTTCAAAGAGGCAAACAGGACAGAGAATTATAAAAATACCCAAACATTTAGACTCAGGAAAAACACATTTACTTCTAAAAGGAGCCACCTCATTGATTACAGAGCTTCCGGTCATTTCCCCCACACCATATATTCATTCTCA
The DNA here is from genome assembly GCA_013399365.1 of Pampusana beccarii. NCBI lineage: Eukaryota > Metazoa > Chordata > Aves > Columbiformes > Columbidae > Pampusana > Pampusana beccarii. Next base: position 290,355 of record VWYH01004040.1, on the reverse strand, counting down.
GTCTGCTCCTAGCACCTGTTCTCCCCATAGCTTCTGTCCTCCCTAACTCAGATTTAGTATTTAATTTTACATTCTTATGCCTTGCTTCAGCCGCTACCCACATTGCTACTGTTACACAACATCAGGCTTGGAAAGCGATACCATTGATGTATCGAAAACAGCCGCTCTTCTTACTGTTTTAGTACTAGTTAAGAATTCTGAAAAAGAGGGTCAACTATTTTTCCAAAACTTTGTCCCAGTTGAGCACACCTTTCTCCAATACTTAGGAATTTGTATATAGGTCAAAACCACCATTGAAATGCAATTTCTTTCCATTTCAGACAATCAAGTTTTTTTCCCCAAGTCTGATGTGTAAAAATGAAAGCAACATGTCAGATAAGGATAAAGGATGCTGGGATTTCATGAGTTTCTGGTTTAATTAAAGTTATTTAATTCAGTAATTCAGAGTTACAAATTCATCATTATGAATTTCTCTTTTTAAAAGACTTTAAGATCTGGAACACATACTAAGAGACAACTTTGTGAAGCAACTGTAGAAATTAAAGTGAATCTAAGTAGCACAGACAGGTCTCCACTCCAATAAGCATGAAGTCCTGAAGAGAAAGAATAGACACTACTCTCATTTGTAGGTGGCACTGACTACCTAAGTAGAAACCACATGTTGAAGCTTGAGCTTTTATATGGAGAAATAACTCCAAACAACTAGCCCATTTCTTGATCAAAATTTTTATTCTCCTAAGCAGTATCTGCAGAGGTATGACATAGGCACTGTAAGAAGACAGTCTGCTATAGCCGCACAACAACCAGCTAATCTTTGTAAAGTTTGAACTATAGTATGGATAAATAGTTCTCTGGCTGCTGAGATGCCTCTGGTAGCAATAAATGTATACCTTCTTCACATAATCTTACTAGATTATATGCAACATCCAGACATAGTTTGAGATCACATCACCTTCTCACTAAATTGAAAAATCACTCGAGAGGAATGGATCAAACTCTGTAATCAATTAGCCAGTGAGTGGAAAAACAAGGACTATTTCAGACAAAAAGAACACAGGTACTCGTGAGAAAACAAAACACAACATATTTAAGGAAAAAAAAACCTGTCCAAAACCAATAAAAGCTTTCTACTTACTGGCAGGAACAGGAGAACCCAAAATAGGTCCAACATTGCTTGGAGGAGGGAGAGCTGACGGAAATCTCATTTGTGCTTCTCCACCATATCTAAAGTTTACATGCAAAGACAAAAATTCCTCACATTTCATACACAGTCCACTTTATTTTCATGTCTTTGAAAATTAACAGCAATTTTGGGATTCTATTAAAATGGGGAGTAAAAAAAAACCAGCATTAACTTTTCAGAAATATTTGTGACCATACGATAGTGTCGGCAGAGAAAACTAATGGAATATGTGTTATATTAAAAAGCACTAACATATGCAACTGCAGAGGTAAATTAGATGAACAACTAAGTATATTTTTGTGGATGTTTTAAGTTCTGGTGATTATGTGATACGAGCAGGCTTTAAAGAGAAATTTACCAATTCTCAAAATCAGGCTGATGGTTTAGTATCGTTTTAAGGTTTGCCTCTACAGGAAAGTGGACAGAAGGACACATTTGAGACAGCTCATGCTTATCCTTCTACTGTCCACAAATAATTTCTATCCATCTCTCTCCTATAGTGCTACATGCGCACTTTTAAAAAATCTTCCCTTGCTAACACCCATCTCTCCAGAGCTATTGTCCACATTTTCTCTGGAATACAAGCATCCAAAAGGGGAACTATCTAGATATCACCATTACAGGAAGCTTTTTTTGTTGATGAGCCCTAACTTAGAGCAAAGGCATTTTCTATCAGGTTTAACAGTCTATGCTCATTTTACAATAATGCTTGCTCAAGTAGCAGATTAAAGAGCCTGTACAATTATTAACTGGCTATAGTGATCCTGTGCATAATGTTCAGAAAAAGCTTACAGAATTGAAACTCACCTGAAGAATGCTCGAGTAGCCCAGGCAGATACTTCTCTATCACATGCAGCATTAGAACAAGCCAAGATAAGGCAAGTGGCACAGGCCTGATCCTCCTGGAGCATATTATACTATTAGTGTGGCAGCTTATATCAAGTTGATAAAGAAATGTATAGGAGTTACATTGCTCAATAACTAAACAGTAAATACTTTTTGCATCATTTTATTTAGAAGGCAAGGAAATCAGCTATTCCCAGTTATAGATATGAAATGAATCATAGCAAGGCATCCCACTACAGCAGGTAAGTTTTGTTATACACAGATTTTGAAACACAGTATGATTACTGGTAGGAAACAGTTGCCATGTCTGTCACCTAGTTATGACTAAGATTCATGCAATTTCTACATAAATGTAAATTAGGATTGTGTTTGAAGGAAAAAGATCTCTACAAATAATGGTTTGCATATTTGTAAGGAATGTTAAAATAACACTTAGTATGTCCTATCGAAGTACAAGAGAATAAATTACAGCGAACAGATCCTAATGAGACACAACAGATACAAATCAGTACTAGTCAAATTAAAATTGTAATTCATGATAGCTTCCCTCTTGCTTGTTTGTTATTTACCTTAAACAAAAAAAAAAAAGGACCAATTACACACATTTTTACAGGTCTTCAAAACATAAAATCCTCTTGTAGTGGCAGGAATTTAGGTTTTTTTAGAAACTCTTCCTCCCCTGCTCTTAGATGAACTCCTTTCCTAAACTAAGAACTGCATCATACTTCTGCATACAAGATATACAAGAATTTCAGGGAAAGGGAATTACACTTCAATTTTTAGATGCCATAAGATAAAAAGTTATTTCTCATTATACAATCTTGTTTTATGTAGATAATACAGGAGGAAAAGCTAATACTTTAATTGATAAATGAAATGTTAACTAGAAGTTTATAGCAACAACAAGAAGATGCTGAAGGAAGTGATTAGATTTACATTAATATTATACATCTTCCATTTTTGAAACAGGTCAAAAGTTCTTACCTGATGCAACTTGAAAAATCTTTCAATCTCTTCTCCATCTCCACCTACATTGCTAACAAGCAGATGCCGCAGCTGATCAACAGGTCTGAGTTTATGAAACATAAAGCTCCCCTAAAAATAACCCAAAGTTAGTTAGAATAAAGTTGTCTTTACTCAGACCATCCAAACACCCTGTCCCTACAATGCTTATCTTCATGAATATGAATTTCCCTTCGCTGCACTACCGCATCGAAGTATAATGTAAATGGTGCCTAAAGCCTAGCTCCCATTCATACACAGAGAATTCTGTAGTGAATCTAGGAAAGGCAGGAAAAATATTACAATTGCTATAAATTCTCCATAAACTAAGTTGATTTTGGTGTTCTTAGCCTAATATGAAGCACATAATGCAGATACACAAAAGGCTTTATCTATCTTTCAAATCCTCAAAATTGCCTAGAAAAGAAACGCTTGAAGAATTCAGGATCAAGGGTGTTGTAAGACTCTACACTTAAACATCTTGCCTGCATCCATAGTAACTATTGGAGAGGGTCCATTTAGTGCCTTTAACAAAATAGCTGCCATGAAACATAAGCAGGTTGAGTCTAGAAGTTACAAGACATTAATGATTAAATACTTCTTTTTTAAATTGCCTGTTCACTAATATATTAAGTGCCCTAAAACACTGGTAAATGTAATCAGAAAACATACAAAGGGAAGTTCTTTTTTCTTTTTTTTTTTTTTTAAAAACCCTTTCAAAAACTCCTTTTTGGACTTCTTCTATGACAAAGAATATACCTAGGAATCCACTGTTTGTTTCAATTCCATGTAATCATGAGTATAACCAAGTTTAAAAGAACTTCTCAGATGATCTGTACCTACAAGGGTCTCCTGAGACCAATGAGACCACTGTATAAGAGAAGCTGGCCCAACAGCTTTGAGTAAATTTAAAATATTTACAGATAGTTTCAGTCATCTTCTTCCTAATTCCTTTTTCATGTTCAGAATATAATCCTCAAAGCATATACAAAATGAATAAACATTTACAGGTTTAGATCAGTCTTCCAACTTTACACTTCTGATTTTCTGTATTAATAAAAGGAATACTAACCTGGGCTGAAAGCAGAACAAACTTCTTAGGTGGCAGCATGTGTTGCTGCACAACAACGGGTGAATCAGTTATTGGAATACTGTCTTTATTTAGCGGTGTTACAATCTTCTGAACTTTAAATTCATCAATAGTAGAAAGAGCCCAGGAATGTCCATCAACACGGGTGGTCATCTGAACAAGAGATAGATATCATCCCAAGTTGGTAACAGACATACATTTTGTATGTCCATGGCGATATTTTCCTATGTACCATTTAAAATTACACAGAATAGAATCTACTCTTGACCCAAGAAAACCCAGAGCAAGTTCTTTTACAGTCTTAAAAGAAGGTTACCACCAAATGTACAGCTATATACATACTGTTGCTTTTGGGAGACAGGGAATAATATATTGCTTCTTCTTAGGGACAGGGATAGAGTTTTGTATTCAAATGTAAAACAACTTGCTAAGTGGGATCCTTTAATTCTGCTACAATATAAATAGCAACAATCTACTAACCATAACAGAACTAAGTACCAAAGATGTAATGAATTTAAATTATTTCCTAAAGAATAAAAAAAAATGCTGCAGCTGAATCATAGAGGTTTATAACGCTTTCACAGTTGGGAGCAGTACTTCAAATACAACACCAGAAGGGACATATGGTAGTGAGAACATTCCAGAAAACTATGTATACTAACAACAAGGAGCTGCAGCTCAAGAACAGGCTGCAGGTTTGTTTGGGAAACCTACCTGTGCCATTGTTAAATGCCTTGGAAAAAAGAGAGAAGTCAGCACTTGGGATATTTATGTGTAAGTTTTTTCAGGGAAGGGACCTGCAGTAATTATAAAGCTCCACTGTAAGTTATTAAAACTGCTGATAAATCAAAACCTGACTTTGAAAATTTTAACTTATACAGTCTTTCCACTCCAACTCTACTACTGCTCCTCCAATAATACTATTTTTGACATGTCACTCCTCACATCAGTAGAAGACTTCAGACTTCCTTGAGAGCTGGAATACATGAAAAGTTCTCCCTGAACTGAAGCATAAGGCAACTAACCCCCCCAAAATTCCTCTTACAAACCCACTTATGTAACAATTCGGAAAAAGAAAATCAGGAAAGAACCATGAAATAATGAAGAGAATAATCATGTCTGAAATCTAAGGAAGATGTATCATATCAGTATTTAAACTCAAAGCCTCTAGCACCTACTTTTTAAACAATCTTTGCCAAATTTTATCCTCATCAACAAACACCACTGTGGACTGTGTCTTCCTGTGCTTGTGCACAATATGCAGCAGGTTATAGACAACAATACTTTCAAATCTGTTATTAAATCTTAGAAGTCAAGGCAACCGCATTTGATACATAGCTCACATCATGCTAGAAAGTATGGCTGGACTAGGAAGTCCTACTAAGAGATCAGATCCAATTCACTGACAAAACTGCCTGCTAAATTTTTTTTCTTTGAAGTATACTGAGTAATAGCTTTGTAAGCACTTCCAAACTGCTCATGCAAGTTTTCAGGGAACTATCCAGTTCTTGCAGATAATATTATCCAGGTATCTGTTATCAGAAAGGAAAAAATAATATCTAGATTCCATCAAAATTGTATAGGAGTTTGCTTTAGTACCTGTGTTTCCATCATTGGCTTTTGAAAAGGGAAAGAATCATGATTGATACACCACAGGATGTCATTATCCTCATTTTCTGAAGCTGCCATTAACAGGACTCCTAGCAAGAACAGCAATATTAAGTTTGTATTAGAAGCAATAATTATGCATTAGATACAAGTTCATGAATTCATTCATTATTTAGTAAAAATCAATCTTTAAATTTGAATCACACAATTAAACAGCAAATAGTATCTCCTGTGTTTGTATGTCATAGGGTTCTTTAGAAGGTCACTTTCAACACCACTTGCTGTCTACTCTAAAAGATATAAACAAAAATGAAGCTAAAATAGGTAGAGCATGCCTCAAAAAAATAGATGTTTAAACAGATCATGGATTTCTCTGCTCAAACACTGCACCTTGCAGAAGAACTAAATTCTGAAAAATATGACAAACTTCTACTTCCAAAACCTCTCCCATTAACACACAGAAGCCATGTTCCATTCTCAGTTACTCCCACTACCTCAAACTCCTCAATCTAAAGTCAGTGTGTCACAAGGGAAAAAAAAAAACCAAAACAGTCAATCTCCTCTGAGGTGTGTTCCACTGCTTACCTTTGCTATAAAGAGCTCTGTGAACTTTTGTGGGCTTCTCCACATTAGAAGAAGCTGAAAATCCAGGTGGCAAACGGACATGAATCAAGGTTAACATGGAGGGACGAGCTGTTGGATGCTTAAATTGTGAAGTACTAAAATATAGTCGGACACCTGAACAAAAGATTAAAAAAGGTCATAATTTTGCTGAATTGTGCAGATGCCATTTATCAGTTTAAAAGGGGAGGAACTAACATTGCTTTCTTACCTGCATGTGTGATTGCTAATAGTTGACAGTCTATGGATTCAGAATTTTCAATCACTGCTATTTGAACAATAGGCTTAAATACAGAACGATCTATTGTTCTAAAAAACAAAACAAAAAGCCCCCACACACTCAATCCAAAGAAATAAACAAACAGCATTTTTCAAAAACATAGTGTGAAACTATTGCTCTTAAATGAAACCTCTTACATTATAAGGGTCATAAATATACCTGGCAATGGTCCCAGCAGCAGAAACTATAGCATTTTGTGAAAGAGAAGTAACTCTTGTCATTCCTTGACCATCTTGTCCCAGATCGTAAACCTGCAATTCAATAACACTGCTTAGTGATTTACGTTTGAATTAATGCAGCCTCACCTATCAAGCAGCAACTCAAACTCTATTTTTATCTCATCCTCATGTTTCTATACAACAGAGGAGAAGATCACAAGGCTACTTTTTGTCAGAAGATAGTATTTTAAGTCTTCAGCACACACTTTGTAGCAAAAAGATAGACTGGAATAATATCCTGACATACCTACAGAGAATTCTGAGGTACTGAGGAAAACTTAAAGTTATATACACATTAGTAACATAGCCAGTAGTCATTAGAAGTCACATACTTGCAGCACTCCTTTTTCTGAGCGGGTGTATAAGATATTTCGAGAGTTGTCAACGGCAATTTGAACCACCGGATCTGAGGAGGAAAGAAACCAGCAAATCAACACTGGATTTGGTGAAAACAAGTTTAAGACAGAGTATCTATAAAATAATTAATTGTAAGTTAACAAAATATGTAGGAGTCCCACATATGACTTCTACTGGAAGCAATGTAAAACAGCAATCAATTTCACACAATTGTTANAAAAAAAAAAAAAATAGAGCACAAAGTTGTATAATAATTTCAAATTTTTCACTAAACATTGAACAGGCTAAAATTACTTGCTTAAAGATTCTGCTGTTTGCAGTGATCCTACTAAGCACATATTAATTTTGTTCTATAGTACACTAACTTTAGTTATATATGTCAAACTTTCTAGGCTTTGGTATCTATATCCTCAACTAGACGCATAGGACCTGATTTTTATAATCATCAACCACTGCAAGTTTCACTGAGAATAACTAAATGCTCTAAATTAGGAAACTATTCAGCCTGAGTTTTTGATAGTATTGTTTAAGAGGTTACATTGAATTATTGGGTAAGTCTTTAACATCTGTACTTACCATCCTCTGAGAATGTGAACTGCAGCAATGAAGGAATAAGGAAAGATAGAGCGCTCTTCGAATGATTAATTTTTCTACAGCGCTGGCTAAACCAGCCTGCTTCAGCCTACAATTTAAAACAAATACGGTGTTGAAAGAAAAACATAACAAAAAATTAGTAGTTATATTCAGAAAATCATTACCAGGACAAGTAGGAAAACAAGTAAAAATCTAACTACACACCACTGATTTAATTGAAAAAGTACGTACTACTCAATTGAAAGAAATAGGTGATCATTAAAAGGAAAATTTCACATCAAAAAGGGTGCAGGATGTCACAATTTTAATTTTTAAGTTGACCTAGGTAGCCTTGTTATTCCTCAAAGATACTTCTTCAAAGATAATACATCTACGTTGATGTCAGATCTGTTGTGCAATCAAGCCATGCAAAATAATTATGGAATAAAACAAGACAGCAAACCTGACATGTTTTAGAACTCTTAGTCCCTAAATCCCACAACCATGAAACAGTGAAAAAATGCCTGTGTGTAAAACCTATAGTCACCTGGTATGCTACTTCATATAAGCAGCCATCTTTTCCAGCCAAAAAGATACGCCCGTTATCAGTAGATGTTATTGCCAGAATATAAGTATTGTCAGTAGGGAGTGAATAGAGAGGGTCTGGTAGCAGCTGCATTCCGCCAGACATACTGTCATTGAGTGATCCAGTACCTCAAAAAAATTAAAAATTAATACATAAATCCTCTTTAGTTTTTAAGTTGTTTTAATAAATATTACAAGTCTGTCATAAGCCTTTCAGAAAACAGGAAAAATTACAGTAAATTTCATAATTACTAACCACATTCTGGAATAGCTATTCTCCAAAGTGAACTGCAGAGTAACTAATCTTCTGGTTTAAAAAAAAATGAAAGTGTAAGTTTCCATGTAAGGAAATGCAATATTTTTCATTTCCATACATTGCCATCTCTAAATTGTGACAAGTCTAAACCATAGATTTCTACATTTTTTTCTCTTTTACATCAAGACAGCATGAGAAGACAGCAAAAGATTGTAACCTGCTCACTTTCTCCATACAATTCTGTATTCCCTCTATTAATATATATGGCATAAAAATACGGTATCAGGTTGTCAGCTTCTGTGGTTGGAATACAAATGCCAAACAGGTTACCTAACTGTATTCACCAGTTCCAAGATTCATGCCCATCTCTTCTCTCCCTCTCCAACATGCTGTTTAACTAACAGGAATACCTGTTTCAAAAGCTCTTTTTAACAGGTGAACAATACAACTCAACACTCCTATTCAAGTCCAGAATCCAGCAAGCGTACACCCCATAAAAACTATTTGCTTCTGCCTGTAACATGATTAAAAATTAGCAAGGTGCTTAGCACTTGGCCTTGTCTTTCTTGTTTTTACTTTTTTTTTCTTTTTAAAACAGCTACTAATAAAACAACCATGTGTACCTGTTAATGCACCACCGAGAATGAGAGAATTACCTGCTTGTATATTAGCACAACTGAGGCCTAAAATCACAATATCAACAGGGGTAGCCAGAACAAGTAAGTGTCGTACATGAGGCTGGAAGATACCTAAAGAAGGGGAGAAATTGAAATTTTGTCATTACAATGATGTATTCGATGTATCCATTGGACACATGGACTGATTACAGTGAGTAGTCATGTATAAGACCTAATGATCTATGAAACTCTAGAACTAGAAAGCAGTATCAATCAGCAGCTCAGCTTCTAGTTCATGAAATACAGGATCTTCAACTTTTCTTTATAAACGTGCTTCTTTTAAATTCAACCTTATTGCCACTTCAGCTTTGACTTCACTGTTACCTAAACAGTAGCTAACAAAAGAACTGGGAGGGCTAGAAACCAGGATCTCATGGAAGTTACTACTTGAATGTGTAAATTTATAAACAGTAATTTTTTTTTTTTTTTGAGTATGCTATGTGCCACAGAGTATGATGTGGCAAAAAAAATGCAAGCTTATCAGTGCAAATTAATGTTAAACTACAAATTATTTTTGGCTTCTAATTAATTTCATGTTTCTAAAACCAAAACAAACTCATGTATCTTGTGTATACATATCCACATACACACAAATCGCAGATTTTCACATATGTACATATGTAAAACACATACAGAAGGTTCCGTAACTGCCTAATTCTACACACTGTAATATATTCCTTACCTCCCTTTGGCTTTACAAGACCTACTGCAAGAATTGTTTCACTAAGACCATCAAAATAAGCCAGATCTCCCCTGTCAACAAGAAAACAAACAAACAAAATAAAAATTCTCATGTATCACATAATAACAAAGTAAAAGAAATCAGGTTCTGTATATTTAAAAATTATTAATATTTATTGTAACATTGAAGCCACCTGTGGGAGACTTGAGGGATTTTCTCAAAGCTAATGGACATTATATGGAACTGAACTGAATAGGCCTGTGAGGCCTATGTAACTAGGAGAGCAGAGTCAAGCAGCCTGTGTGTCCTACGTGACTTCGAGCAGCCTTGAGCGAGAACAAGAAGTGTGTCCGGTGAAGAAATCAAGAGTCAGCAAGTCAGCAATTCTGCAATTCTGTAGGGACGTTTTGCTGAATGCTAGAACTCCTGCTGTCTGTAAAGATCCAATCACCTGTTAGCCTGTAGCGCGTGGACAATAGCTATTATCCAATCACATGCAGCCTGTAAGCACATGAACAAAGCAGCAAGATACTTAAGGAGACTTGTAACAAGCAATAAATGGCTTCAGCTTGATTCGCATTGGATTGTGTGGAGTCCATGGTTTTCACCCTCGCAAGTAGTGACCCCAACGTGATCCGCAAGGAGAACTGATGGTGAGGGGACAACTGCTGACCGAGGGAAAAGCCCCGGCTGGAGATGGCACGGCAGGACTGTGACCAGGATGCAGTCTGTGGGGCTGCGGGGAAATAGAGGATCCGAAATAATTGCAATCAATGGACACCCGAAGAGGTGAGCAGCTGGGGGCGAGATGGGGCAGAATGTATCTACTGAAGAAGGAGCAATTCTGCAGTTCCTCTCGCATATCCTCTCTAGAAGAAGGGTGAAGCATGAGGAAGTAACCTCTGAAGATTATTAATATGGTGCCGGGACAATGGGTTTCCTGCTGATTCGTCAGGAGCCTTTCAAAGAGAGACTTGGGAAAAAGTGGGAAATGTGCTGTGGGACACAATTAGCTGCGGTGAAAAGGATACTAAAGGCCTTGCAACCACCTGGCGCTTGATAATCACTACATTGCAACAGTTAAAAGCCAAAAAAAACTGTTACAGAAGGCACGTTTGCAGCATTGAGTCTGAGCCTCAGTGATCTGAAACAGGCATTTCCAGTTCAATTGCCAGCTCCATTGCCCCTGATCTGACAAAGTATTCACTCCCAGGAGAAGGGCTGTCAGAGGAACTATCTGCGCCTCTCCTGGAGGAAAAGTTGCTGGGAAAAGCAGGCCCAGCGTAATGATGATATTGAAATTGATCAAAATGTGCTGTCTGACCCGATGAAGAAGAAATTATCTTATCCTCCTCTGCCACCATCCACGCCCCCTGCTTCTGATTTGCCTCTGATACATGCTGGGTTTCCGGATAAACCCAGATGGGCTCAAGAACTTATTCAGAAGCTGGAGGATTTGGAGAGACAACAAAAGATTCAACAAGCAGACCAAGAATAGAGGGAGGACATGATAATGCATAGATCAGAACAGAACATCCCTGATAAACATTCCGGGGGGCAATGTGGGGAGATGGGGATGGTGGTCCTACCACGAGGTGGCAAGGTGTCATAAAAAATGCATTACTTGATGGGGAAGTTTTACCATCTCCATATCTGGTAATGCTTGGGGGTACTGGGAATGAAGGGAGACAAAAGCCTAACTACTGGGCTCCTTTTCCCTGAGAATTAGTCGAAGAGACAAGGAAATTGGTAAAAGAACATGGGTTACAGTCACCTTGTACTCAGGCATTTATCGATAATGTTTTTACTACTAACCTTATGAGTCCATCTGATTCGCACACATTGATGCAAATGATACTAACACCAATGCAGCAGTTACTCTGGCAGACATGTTGGTATGATTTAGTGCAGCAAGCAGTAGTGCAAAATTTAGAGAGGGGGGATGGTGATCCACTAAGGATAGCAACGGTTGATATGCTCACAGGACAGGGAGAGTTTGCTGACGTGCAAAAGCAAGCTAGGTTAGCTACGCCAATACTGCACCAGTCAATGATCTTAGCCAGAGAAGCGATGAAAACACTGCCTGAGGACAGCAAAATTATACCACCTTATACTACTAGTAAGCAAGGTCAAAATGAGTCTTACATGGCCTTTTTAGACTGTTTGTGTGATGTGTTAGAATGGTCACAGTTGATCGATCCAGTTCGTGAAGCACTGCTCATGTCTCTAGCAGTGGAAAATGCTAACTCTGCTTGTAAGCGTGTCTTACAGGCGTTGCCAAAGAACGCATCCCTGGTTGATACGCTGGAAACATGTTTGAGGGTTGGCATGTCAGAAGAACAAGCTGGTTTCATGGCTAGCACTTTTGCAGCAGCCATAAAGCCTTTGATTCAGAAAGGAAAATCAGGATCAGGACTCTTGTGCTATAATTGTGGAAAACCAGGTCACATAAAGGCACAGTGCAGAGTTAGTAAACCGAAACAACCAGGAAGGGAAACAAGTAGTGCTTTTGCAGGTGTTTGTAATTGTTGTCAAAGATCTGGGCATAAGGCTGTGAATTGTAGATCAAAATTTACTAAGGATGGTAGGCCATCGGGAAACGGAGCACCGAGCACGGGGAGCGGCAGCGTGATGACATAAACCAGCAACCCTCACAGGCAGGCTGTTTGGACAGCATCGCCTACATCCTCCACTTTGGGTGGAAGCAAGTCTAGCAGAATGGAATCACAGAGAAGTTTCACAGCAGAATTACATTGGCAATCACTGGAGATGCTTGGAGCCCCTATAACTGAGTTTCAAACAAACCCAACTGCAGTATTTTATATTTTTGGATTTTGTTAATTCATACAGTCTACTCTGAATTAGACAATGTAGCATCTGCAATGCTGATTAACATCAAGAGAGAGGAACTTATATGATTTTTTTTTCCCATGAAAATGATCGAAAGCAAGAATTCCCACCCTCCTTCCCAGCACCTTACAATTAATACTACACTGTGATACTTGGAGAATGTATTTAATCCACTGCGATACAATGTAAATGTACGGATAGGAGCTATGTGAGCTAACATTTGAACCTTAATCTTCTTAGAAAATGCAACAATTGTATTAAGCAATTCTTTCTAAAAGAATTTTTACTATATAGGCAAATAAGCAAGTAAATCTGTGAATTACAAACTTATCACTGCCATTTGAAAATATAATGAAATAATGTTCAGTTTTATGCATCCTCAAAATAAACTAGGCAGGAGAGCTTCAATCATACTTCAAAGTACTAATGCCGTATTGCTTACTATTGTGGGAATGATTTGCCACTGTATACAGATCAGAGTACTTAATAAATCTACTCAGAAAAGTTAGGCAATTAGTATAACTTTTCCTACTATTTTGGTGTAAGCAAAACCCTAGCATAAATAAAGCAATAACTTTAGGATATTAGCTAGATCTAACCCTAAGGAAGCGCCTTTTCCTTTCTACCATCTCTAGATGATTTGGCAGCAATATTACTAACTCTTAAAAATCCTTAAACACTTATTATTCAAAAGTTTTAGTAAAACTTAAGAGGACTCAAGATAAGTTAAACCAAATAGCACACACCTGTGCTACCAGTAAACAATCTCCCAATACTGCAATCACTTAATTCTGGTATAATACCAATAAAATACAATCAGAAATGTGTTCTCTGCATACCCGTCTTCATAGTTCCACATAAAGATGTCGCTGTCGATGGTCAGCCAAGCTCTGCTGATTTCTGGAAATACTCCCATCATACAATTGCACTGCATATCTGAAGCACTGCTGATGTAAGGTCTAAATGCATTTTGGTTAGCAAAGGCAAAATTGCCTTTGGAACATTTTAAAAAAATAACATTATTTTATGTACAGTAGTACACACTATGTACCATCAACATTCAAACTTCTTCATACAGAAACCAGTTCCACCAGCATCTCTGCTCAAATGGACCTTGTTACCACTTGGAGCCTTACAAAGGGAATATGAACAACAGCAACCTTCATTACTGTGAGTCTGACAGAAAGATCAAAGAAGATTCTAGAAGAAAAAAGTTAGCTTCTAATATTATTACTTAGACAACCTAACACGTTATTTTTCATAAGGATACGTCCAAACTGCTCCACTAGCTCCGGGGGAAGTGGGACTCTGCGGACTGAGCTGATCTCTGGAAGATTAGGTATTGACAGCAAACCTGGTCCTTGCAAAGGATAATCCATATCTGACATACCGGAAACAGTAGGGCTACCTGCAAGTAAGAACAACAAAATAGGTTAGACTTCTTACAAAGTCTAATTACAAATAATAAATTACAAAAAAAAAAAAAAACCACCCACAAAAAACCTGGTTTATATTCTCCTTCTTTATCTTTACCTGATGGTTTCCTAATCTGTGAAATCTGAATTAGAGAAATAGCATTTCCCATTTTACTTTAGATGAATAATACAGGCCTTCTGGCTACTCAGAAAAAAGTTCTCGATACTGCAGAGATTCCAGGCGTATAATACCACTATTCACAAAATACGTGTGAACAAAGGTTTCAACAGGAGCAGGACCATAAACAATAAACCTAAATCTCAAATCAGACATGAGCAAACAGATTTTTACAATGAGCAAACAAACTTTTACAATAACTCATCTGGACCCCTGCCTACCTTTTACCCCATTTTTTCTGTGATATTCTCCAGCCCTTTTTTCATCATATGGCCAATCATTAAATGTGCCATGTGAACAAGCCAGAAGCATATTCCTTCACCCACAAAAGCTGATCTATACTACCAGTACCACATTAAATAACCACATACATCCATTATTTTATGTTATTTCTACCCACAAGGCTGCTAGGGCAGCTACACTTTGGCCACATGCATTGCATTATATCATATCAGAAAAGAGTCTTTGCTTGTATCCTGACACTTGCTGGATATATATGAAGTCACCTACAGCTCTAGAATGCCTCTTCACAGCACATTTTGCCAGGCAGTTAGCATCAACTAACTAGAAAACGCTGTCTTGATGTTTTAAGAACAAAACAAATGCATGACAAAAAAGCATACCTTATACATGTGACATACAGCTACAGACTAATTAAAGTCATTCAACGAGGCTTAAAAGGTACTTTCAGGCTGCTTGTAATTTAGTGATGGTGCTGGGCACTTAGGGAGCCTACGAGCATTCTGCAAGAGACCTCCCAACGGACTGAATAGAAAACAAAGGCCATTTTATTAACCTGCTGGAGGGAGAAGGGGCCGAGGAGCCAACCCCAGCCCACTCCTTCCGCGGGGCTCCTCCTAACAAGGAGCAATCCCCCACCCACACACCAAAGGCTCCACTACACGCCCTCCCCATCCACAGAAACCGCCAGACTCAGCCCCGCGGCCGCTGTCCCCAGGGCCTTGCCAGGGCAGCAGCCGCTAAAAGGAGCGGGTACCCCGCTGCCCGCCGAGAGTCCCCACGCGTGGCTGGCCAAGGCCGCCCTATCGGGGGTCGCGGCGCGGCAGAGGCCCCGAGGTGGCCAGGAGGGGGCGGCCCACGGAGCGCTCCTCACCAGGCGCTGGCACCGCCAGCAGCTCGGACAGGTCCGGATAGCAGCGATCGTCCTGGATCTGCCGGTCGATGATGCGGCCCGCGATCTCCAGCGCCTCCTGCGCGGCGGGGGCGGCCGGGCTCATGGCGGCNGCTCCACACCCGCCAAACCCCGGCAGGCCCTGCGCGCGCGACGCGCTTCCGCCCTGTCGGTTACCGCTTCCGCCAGTGGGAAGGGCGGGCGGGGCCTGTCTGAGAGGAGGGCTCGGAGGCGGTGGCAGGGGAGGCCTTTTTCGGCTGGAGGGGAGCTGCCGGAGCTGAGCGGGCTGTGACACCCGCGTCGGGGTTGCTGTGCCCCACCGAGGGGCCTTGTAGGCCTGCGGGCTGCCCGGGGGCCCGGCGCGACCCGTTATGACGGTCCTCAAACGCACAGGATGGCCCCGAGGAGAGCAGCGGGAAGCGGCTCCTGTCAGTAGTGTGGGGCCATGAGTGGTTCTCTGTCTGCTCGGCGGTCACTGTAGCTCTTCAGGGGGCCCCTGTGACAGCCCAGTCACTGCGAGCCTGATGTGATATTGTGGCAGGACAGTATATGTTACTCAAACATACACAGATTTCGTGTGTAGTGGTGTAAGCCTGGAACAGTGAGCGCACTCCCCTCCCAAGGCAGGCACAAGGCCTCAGGAGCAAAGGTGTAGAAGCAGAGGGAAGTCACCTTTGCACTGTACTGACCCAGCGTGGCTGCTGTTTTACCAGGATTTAGGGTGACACATCAATATAACTGTAGCAGATGGTTAACTTGCCAAGGTGGGGCCTCTGTTGAGTGGTGTGTCTGCTCTGGAAAGCATAGGCATTCCCAAATGGTCATAGGAAGCCTCAGGGTTGGATTCCAGGGAATGGATCTGTTTTGTACATCATGTTTGCTGCCCTGACTCTCTGCTCCTAGATCCATCCAGCGCCCATTCTGGAAAGCTTCATCTAGGAGAGGCACCTGGCACGAGAAAGGAAACAGCCCCAGCTCTGCCTTCCAAATGGAGAACCTGAAGTTAAGCCCTAAATCCTGCAGGGTTTACACGGGAAAGTGGAAAATTCTCCCTGTATCATCTTAAGACTGAAAAGCTGTTGGCCGGTCACCAGTGGGGTTCCCCAGGGCTCAGTTCTGGGGGCAGTGTTCTTTAATGTTTTTATAAATGATTGGATTTTATGGATCAAATGCACATTAAGTAAGTTTGATAATGATACTAAACTAGGAGGAGCTGTGGGCTCCTTCAAGGATAGAGAGGCCTTAGAGAGAGATCTGGATAGGCTCAACACCTGGGCGATCACCAATGATAGGAAATTTAACAAGAGCAAAGTGGCAGATTCTCCACCAAGGATGGGGTAATCCTGGTAATGTGTACAAATTCAGGGATGAGAGGCTGGAGAGCAGCACAGTGGAAAGACATCAGGGGGTTTGGGTTGACGACAAGTCAAACATGTGTCAGCAGAGTGTCCTGGCAGCTAAAATGGCCGACCGTGTCCTGAGTGCATCAAGCACAGCATCGCCAGCCGGGCGAGGGAGGTGACCGTCCCACCACTGCACTGGTCTGGTCCCACCTTGCGTACTGGGTGCAGTTTTAGGCAGCTTAATGTATGATGAACGGCAAATTATTCGAGTGTAGATTAAGGAGGGGCAACCAAGATGGTGAAAGGCCTCAAGGGCAAGACTTATGAGGAGTGGCTGAGATGACTTGGTCTGTTCAGATTGGAGAAGGCTGAGGGGTGTCCCCATGGCCATCTAGAGCTGCATCATGGGGGCAGTGGCAGAGAAGGTGCTGATCTCTCTCTGGTGACCAGCAACAGGACACAAGAGAATGGAGTGAATCTGTATCAGGGGAAGGTCAGGTTGGACATGAGGAGATGGTTCTTCACTGTGTGGGTGGTCGGTCTGTGGAATAGGCACCCAGGGAAGTGGTCACAGCACCAGATCTGTCAGAGCTCAAGGAGCATCTGGACGATGCTCTTAGTCACATGGTTTAGTTTCGGGCATTCTGTGAGGAGCAGGGAGTTGGACTTTATGATCCTGACAAGTGCCTTCCAGCTCGAGACATTATGCGACTGCACGAAGGTCTATTCGGGACCTGCCGCGCGGCCACGGCCGAACAGGACACGGCCGAACAGGACACGGCCTCAGCTGCCGCCCGAACGCGGGCGAGGAACCACGCCGGGGGGCGGTGCCAGCGGACGGGCCTCCCCGGGAGCCTCCGTCCGCTTCCTGCCGGCGCCTGTTGTGGTTCCGGGGCGCCAGCAGCATGGAGCCGGCGGCGGAGGGCGGTGAGCGTTGGGGCAGTGCGGGCCGGGCCGGGCCGGGCTCGGCCCGGCCGAGGTCACCCCGGGTCCCCAGCTGACCCCTGTCCTTTTCTTTTCCCTCTCCTTGCAGACGCTGAGATGCTGGGGGCACCCGACCCGGAGCTGGCGGCCACCATGGGCTTCTCCGGCTTCGGTGCGTTGCAATGTGGGCAAAGACAGTCCCTGTTTCGGCAGTGTTTCCCCAANAGAAGGCTGAGGGGTGTCCCCATGGCCATCTAGAGCTGCATCATGGGGGCAGTGGCAGAGAAGGTGCTGATCTCTCTCTGGTGACCAGCAACAGGACACAAGAGAATGGAGTGAATCTGTATCAGGGGAAGGTCAGGTTGGACATGAGGAGATGGTTCTTCACTGTGTGGGTGGTCGGTCTGTGGAATAGGCACCCAGGGAAGTGGTCACAGCACCAGATCTGTCAGAGCTCAAGGAGCATCTGGACGATGCTCTTAGTCACATGGTTTAGTTTCGGGCATTCTGTGAGGAGCAGGGAGTTGGACTTTATGATCCTGACAAGTGCCTTCCAGCTCGAGACATTATGCGACTGCACGAAGGTCTATTCGGGACCTGCCGCGCGGCCACGGCCGAACAGGACACGGCCGAACAGGACACGGCCTCAGCTGCCGCCCGAACGCGGGCGAGGAACCACGCCGGGGGGCGGTGCCAGCGGACGGGCCTCCCCGGGAGCCTCCGTCCGCTTCCTGCCGGCGCCTGTTGTGGTTCCGGGGCGCCAGCAGCATGGAGCCGGCGGCGGAGGGCGGTGAGCGTTGGGGCAGTGCGGGCCGGGCCGGGCCGGGCTCGGCCCGGCCGAGGTCACCCCGGGTCCCCAGCTGACCCCTGTCCTTTTCTTTTCCCTCTCCTTGCAGACGCTGAGATGCTGGGGGCACCCGACCCGGAGCTGGCGGCCACCATGGGCTTCTCCGGCTTCGGTGCGTTGCAATGTGGGCCGGGGGTTGCCGGGCGCCCGACTGAGGGGCGGGGGGGCGATTGCTTGGCGCCGGCGGCCCTTGGTGGGGAGCCCCAGGGCAGACTGGTGGCCGGAGGTGCAAACGAAGCCGTTTTTCTAGTCGCCCCCCTTGGCCTGGAGCTGCTGAAGTGCCTGTGGCCAGGGTGAGTGTGTGATCCAGTGTGCTTTTTCTTCACTTTCAGGGAAGAAAGCTCGGACTTTTGACCTCGAAGCCATGTTTGAGCAAACAAGGAGAACTGCAGTGGAGAGGAGCAGGAAGGTCTTGGGTAAGAAATGCGAGTGTTGTCAGCTAATGCATTTTAAAACATGTTTTGTTCTTTTGTCTTGGGGTGACATTTAGAGTGTCTCAGACTGGCTGCCAAAATGACAAAAGAAAATGCAGTTTTGTTTGAGGAAGACAGCCCTAAACAACCTGGGGCCTGGTAAAAAGCATGTTTTGCAGCAAAGCCAGGAAGAGCAGGTTATATAGCAGCCCACAAATTTGTCTCTGTTTTCTGCTGTGCTGGGAGTGGGTAGGTTTTCAAGATGGTGGTTTGAGTGTGGAAGATGAAAAAATTTCTGTCTTGCTGCTTGTAAACAAGCAAACACCATTCTGAAGAAGGCCATTGGGAGACACTCTTGTGTGTTCTGGAATTCCCTTTGCCAGCCCGAATGTCCATGCCTTCTTCCTCCACTTGGACAGTTTGTGCAGAATGTCTTCTTGTGGCTTTTTTTTTTTTTTTTTT
>VWYH01004040.1:256724-270806 GCA_013399365.1 Pampusana beccarii | reverse complement strand
TTTTTTTTTTTTTTTTTTTTAATGCTATGCCATCGTAGTTGAGCAGGTTTTAGCCTATTAGATTACATTACATTTGATCTGCTGTCTAAAGTGTTACAGTTTATGAAGTTAGTAGACTTGAACCACCTTATCATAAAGAAAGCAGTTCTGCATGAAATAATGAGATAATTATGATGTTGGTTGTAGTTTTTATTTTGATTGTGTACAGAACCACAAGAACAGACCTCTGTGAAGGCTCATGGGGTTGTGGGCTTTAAGACACTGTGAAATTCCAATATACAAGGGATTCCAAAACTTGATTTGGACCATTTTTTTTTGTGTTGTCTGAATCTAAACACAACAACGTTTCCATGTTGGAAGCCTTTTCATGTTTGATACTGGCTCAGGCTGAGCTGCCGTTCCTTCTGAGAGATTATTTGCTTACACCATGTTTTAATTTAGGAGGGAAGTCCAGCAAGAAATTACAAAAACACAATGTTTTTCAGTCAGGACATCTTGAACTGAATCTTGGATGTGTCCCTTCCCTCATCCCCCTCACCCAAAGGTTTCTAGGGTCTTACCCATGAAGTATGCACAGCACATTTTGTTGTTTATGTGGTTGATCATTTAACCAGAAATTACAAAGCTTTGTATGTAATTCAGGTGTTTAGCTTAGAAACAAATTTTGGGATTCAGAACAGAGCAATCAGAATGGTGTATGTTTTACAGCTTTTTGTGGGAGTGGGGTTATGTGAGCATTTTATGTTCAGATTTCTTAAGATACACTGTTGACTTTTAGCTTTTTGGAATACCTATGATAAATTTTGGAAATGTCTCCTCTGCTACCCAACCTGTGGGTAAAAAGAAGTGAGATGAAAATATGTTTCCTGGTTCTGAATCTTGCAGGTGTTTGTGTATCTCTTCAGAGGAAAATGTTTCCTGGCTTTGCTGAGGAATGTCTTTTTAGTTTAGTTAGCAAACTGAGCAAAAAAAGAAAGTTATGTTTCTTGTGTAGAGAGAAAGTAACTTTGCCTAATTGAAGTTATTTGAGCGCTTTTAGAAATACAGTAGCTGTATCTATATTACACTCATAATCGCAGAATCACATAATGGTTGGTGTGGGAAGTGACCTCTGGAGATCATCTAGTCCAACCCACCTGATAGAGCAGGTTCACTCAGAGCAGATTGCACAGGAATGTGTCCAGATAGGTTTTGAATGTCTCCAGAGGAGACTCCACAACCTCTCTGGGCAGCCTGTTCCAGGGCTCTGGCACCCTCAAAGTAAAGAAGTTTCTCCTCATATTCAGATGGAACCTCATGTGCTTCATCCTGTGCCCACTACCCCTCATCCTATCGTTGGGCACCACTGAAAAGAGTCTGGCCCCATTCTCTTCGCATCCACCCTTGAGATATTTATAAACATTGGTGAGATCCCCTCTCAGCCTTCTGTTCTCCAGGTTGAACAGACCAAGCTCTCTCAGTCTCTCCACATAAAAAAGATGCTCCAGACCCCTGATCATCTTTGCAGCTCTCTGCTGGACTCCCTCCAGTAATTCCTTGCTCTTCTTAAACTGAGGAGCTGAGAACTGGATGCAGTACTCCAGATGCGGCCTCACCAGGGCAGAGTAGAGGGGGAGGACAACCTTCCTTGACCTGCTGGTCCCAGTCTTCTAATGCTCCCCAGGATACTATTGGCCGCCTTGGCCACAAGGTCACATTGCTGACTCATGTTTCAGTTGTTGTCCACCAGGACTCCCAGGTCCCTCTCTGCAATGCTGATTTTGTTTTCCAAGACCTTTCAAAGATGATGGAGAGTGGCTTTGCAATAACATGTGCCAGCTCTCTCCGCACTTGTGGGTGTATTCCATTGTGACCCATGGATTTGTGGATGTCCAGTTTGCCTAAACAGTTTCTAACCTGATCCTCCTCAACCAAGGGGAAGTCTTCCTTTCACCAGACTTTATCTCTTACCTCCACGGTCCATTCTTATTTCTATTAATACTTCAAAATGGAAGGTTCTGTTCACTTTGATTTTTTTCGCACTGTTGCAAGGGGATTCTTCTTCAGTAAGTGAACAAACTCTTTAATACAAACAGCTCCTTGTATTTATATTCCATGAATTTTATTTAGAGATTAATTATTTCCACCTATGTATACCTATGTACTAATTTACTGCCTTATGCTGTGAAAACTTAAGGAACTCTCTGAAATAATCATACTGTTTTAGTATAGTGCTGAAAATATTTAACTATCAGCCTCCTTATATGGTCAACTTGTGTATGACAGTGTGTACAAACTACCAACTGGAATGTGTTTGCATTTTCATTGTGACATTTTGGTTTTCTGAGTGATCATTGCAGTAGCAATGGGAATTTAATTTAAATGGAAAAGTAATCTACTTTCAAGTGAAATCCTTTATTTGCTGTTACCTTTTCAAATATTTCACGTAGGTCTCAAAATGAAGAAAATTATTTCACTGTCTTCAACAAGCCTCTAATTTTATTGTTTTCTAGAAGTCTTTGTCATTTATGTACTTTTTCAGAGGCTCGTGAAAAAGAGATGGAAGAACAGGCTGAAAAGGAGTTTAGAAGTCCATGCAGAGACTCATCAGCTTCAGCATCCAGTGCAGCAGGAGCTGGGCCTGTGTTAACCAGAAGGTACTTAAATATAGTGGGAGATTCCATGTAACAGCTTTCTTATCTGAAGAGGATTTTGATGTTGTTGTTGTTGTGTTTTTTTTTTTTTTTTTTGACAGCATGACTGTCATTTAACTTGTGTGAACATATCTATGTTACCTGAAGTATTTCGGTGGAAATGCTGATTTTTTTTTTGTTTGTTTGTTTGTTTTTTTTTTTAATCTGTGCTTTCTTAGTTAATTCTTAGTTAATCTGTACATTTATTAGTTAATTTGGCAGTCTCTTCCCTAGTCCTGTTTGGCATACATTTAAAAAAATAACAATAATGTTATCTGTGCATTTTTAAAAAATATTAGGGCGAAGATAATAGCTATATATGCTGATTTAATAAGCAGCTATTTTTCCAATAAGATATACTTGTTCATGTCTGCTGAAAAAGAAAGCAAAGTACTGGAGAGCCCCTTTATGTACATTGTATAAGTTGTGATGGGGTTGAGAAAGTATTGTGTTTTGACTTACTCTGAAATTTATTCTCAAATTTGCTGACATTTGTTATTGACAAAAAATGTTACTCCTTTGACAGTTTGAATTCTGAAACCCTGGGAAATAAAAAGTAGCTGAAGGTAATGGGGGCCACAAAACTCCGTTGCATGGTAGGGATTGCAGAGATCAGTGCACTGTAAATTTTAAAGTTTCTGTGTCTATGGAAGTCTAATCACCCATATAAGACTCTAGTAGACCTATATATATGTGTCTTATGGGCTGATAGAGTCTATATATGGTAGGTTATGATAGACAAATTTGTAGTGTTTCAGAGCATGAAAAAATTATTGTTACAAAATGTACTTTTGGCCTGCTGCTCTATGGAAAACTCAAATGAGCAGTGCACTCTCACTGAAATAACTGCACAATATACTACCCTATAGATCTGGTGTTATGTCTTGTGAATGAGGGAAAAATATTCTGTGCTCACATTTGCGTTTCACAATCTGAGATACCTGTCTGGTGAATTAATGAAGGATCACAATAATTTAAATGTAACATGATTGTGTACTGTATATGGGTGACTTTAATATGAAGACTAAATTAAAACAAATGGTAAGATGGAAAGCAGTCAGATCATATAGAGCCTTTCCCTAATCATCTACTTTTGCTAATGAACTTGACAGAAGAGATCTCTGGGGACTTTATATAAAGGAAAATAACAAATAACTTTCAGAATTCTGAGTTATTAGGTGGGCTTGGTAACTCACAAGAGTTCTGCCGATACTAGTTTTTTTTGTTTTATTTTTTTGTTTTTACCAAGAATTGAGAGGGGAAGGCATGACATGAAAAGCTCTCCTGAAAGTTTTACATTTCCTTGTAGAATATGTATGTAGCTTAGTACTTAGTGGTAAAAACAGGGAGGTCATGAGGGAGACATGCCGTTGTGATTCAGCCTTATTTCAGAGGAACAATCCTACCGCTGACAATCTTAAGTCTGAGATATAGGACTATCAGTAGTTCTTTTTATAGTGTAGATTTTAGTTACTATAAACTGATCCAACATCTGTAGTTTGTTCTCTGAGAATGTCAATGCTTTCATGCATATTACTTTTAAGATTCCAAGTACTTTCAGTTATCGTAGTAGCCCTCATAATCATTTTTTTAAATTGTTGAAACAGAATCAGCCACTTCAAAAAGATGTGAGGAATAGCTACTGATTCTTGTTGCTTTTCAGCTACTTTGCTGTAGAGAAATGTTTACAATAGTTATGATACTTACGTATTTATCCGTGAGTATAATAATAATCTGCTTTGTGAAATGAAAGCGTCTGCTAGTATATGAAAATAAGAAACCTGAGAAAATAGAGTGGATGATGTGAGGAGAGTGGACACATTGTCAGGGATATGCCCATATACTTGCACATCTCTCAGAATATGTTCTGTTATTTCCTCTGTGTGCCATCCGTGCTCTAATGCAGCTTTTGTTTTTTTCCTCTTACGGTTTGTTTCACTTACTGAGGAGGTAATGAGGGAAGGCAAAAAAACAATTCCTTACACTTCTCTGAATCCTGGAAAAGGGACTTTGTTCACAACTTCTGGTAGAGTAGGGCTATAAGGCTGAAAGTTGAAGGAAACGCCACTTGTTTTGTCCTTTCTGTCAGCATCACTCCCAGTAGCTTTCAGAAGGGTAGATAAGCTTTTGGTCTGGCTGCATTGGGATGTTCTTACATTTGACTTTCTTCCAGTCAGGACAGAGGGTACCAGTAGCTGTAGCCTGAGTGCTTGGCTGTCCCTGCCAAGCTTGGAGTGGTGAAAAGCAGCACTGCAATTCTGTCAATTTCACATACAGAATGATTACATTGCCACTCAAAATACTGAAATGTTTGATTTGATCAATTTATGCTTCCTAGCAAATGAGGGAATGATAAGGGTATGCAGCTAGGAAGGAAACTAAATACTGTTCTTGGGTGTCTGTAGAATTATCTGAAAGTCTAGGACTCCAGGACTGAAAAGGCCTCCTTGAATCGTTATGTTGTATACATTCTTCTCGCTGGCAGTTACAGTGTGTATTTGGCTCCATTCCAAAACTAATTTAATAGTTTGACTTTTGGGGAACAGATATTGTTAGTCTGGGAATGCGTACCAACTCTTAGAACACAAATCTTTTGCATGTGTAATAGTATTGCAAAGTTGTTAGTTTTGGGGATGTCTAACTGGAAGAATGTTGAGGGTCCCAAGCCATTCCTCACAGGCTGGAAGACCTTTCTAGTAGAAAGATATCAATTGCCCTATTGTTGTAGAATAAGAGGGCTCTTTTTATTTGTGTTAGGTTTATTAGATAGTCATATCCTGATCTAGGTCCTTACATGTCTGTGATCGCTATATAAAACAAAGTTTGTATGTAGAAGTAATAGCTTTTATTAGGCTAGTAGGCTAGTAAATACAGTTGGAAAAATTAGACAAGCTTTCAGACATGCATACCCTTCTCATCAGTGCAACATCTGAGGACCTAATTTGTGTTGGTTTTAGTTTGTTTCGATTTCTTCCTAAAATAGGATTTCAATTGCTTGTCCAATGTAAATATGTGCTGTGTAACTTACTACCTGCTTGGTGTACAGCTGGTTTGGGGGGGCATAGTGGGGTTGCAGTCTCTGTCGCAATTACATACTTCAGAACATGTTTTTGTAATTCTTTATTATGTTCTTAAACTTTTATGTTTTTATTATAGTTTTTAAGTGATAGCCTAAACTTAAATCCCTGTACCTTTGTTGTCTTTTTATTTTCTTTGTTAACACATCTTGTGCACTCTGCTCACTTAAAAACTCACACAAATGCTCTTAAAATATATGCTCCTAAACCAAGTCTAGCAATTTGAGTTTGGCTCACTCAATCTGAGAGGAACGTATGATTTCCACTGCAGGGTATCACTGTAATGATACACTGTATCTGGTCAAAAGGCAATTTTTTCTGCTTATCTTCTGCAAGTTAGAATACTGCTTATTTGATAGCTACCAGCAGAGGGAGCACACTTCTTTTGAATAAACTAAAGGAATGCGTGTACTAAGTAGCTCTGCTTACTTTTCAGAAATTTTCTAATGCCAAAATATAGTGTACACAAAACTGATAGGGACAACAGCAAAAGGATAATTTAATGTAATTTTTAGAATCTAGATTTATTACAGTATTAAGTACTTGGTTTGAATTGCCTGGTTCCCTTTTATTCTTTACCAGGGTTATGAAGTCAGTGCCATGCTTTGTGATCTCGCACAGGTTGTGAGCCTGGGCTATGATTGTTCTGAGTTCCACACAGACAACAGGTGCAAAGCATCTGCACAAGCTGCAGCCTGAGGCAGAGTAGTTACAATTGCTCTGCAACAATATGTATTTTATGGGCTTTTAAGCAATATTGAAATCCCTACTAGTGATGTGGTACTGCTGTCTTCACAATCCATCTAACTTTTTATTTGTTTTATTTTGTCCATTTTTTTGAGCTGTCTGTCACTATGGTATTCCTTTTTTTTAAGCTTTGTTCTTGCTTTCAAGGTGATAGTGGGCCAATTCTTTTAATGAAAGTTAGTTTACATTTTGCTGCTAATTGCAGTGTTTACAAATTCACAACAGTGCTCAACATCTTTTATCTGAAAATTACTATGGAAGTGCCAATGTTTTGAAATAATAGTTTTTTAAATTTTTCCATGCAGAGAGGAAACCTGTAGTGAAAGTGAAGACAGCTCAGATGAAGAGTTAACTGGTGCTTCCAGGCAGTCTCAGGCCTCTGCTCAAGGTCCAGCTGAGGATACTGATGATGAAGATGATGAATTCATTGGGCCACCACTTCCACCTGGGTTCAAGGATAGTGATGACGATAATGACAATGATGATACAGAGGAGGAAGAGAATGTAAGTATTTTGTTCCTCTTTAATGTTTTAACACTTTGGGCAGGCACTAATTTTTAAGTAGGCTTTTTCCTTTATGATTGAATTTGCAGGTGAAGTATGACTATTGATTGAAATGCATTTTTGGTGGGTTTTTCTAATGATTATTCAACAAATGCAAATAATTGTTTTCATGTAAACATATCAGGATTTAAAAAAATGTATGCATGTGAATCTCAAGGGAGACTCATCACAGATTAGTATATATTGCTTACTCTTTTTTGTTTTCAAATTATGAAAGAACTATATTAAAAATATTTTGTATAAGTGTTTTATATGGTTTGTTTCCCAATTTTGCACATATAGAATTTTTTACAAAAAAGAGGAGGTGGAGGTGGACTTAAATCTAGGGAGAACAATTGTGCTAAAGCTGTTCTGAGAAAATGAACCAGGGTAACTGAGGGCTTTTTTTTTTCTTTACATAGCATAGCAGCGTGGGAGAGGAGTATTATTTAATAGTTGAGAAATTACAGGAAGATGCATAACAGCTCTTAAATGGTAAAACTGTGTTTATTTTTGGAGGCAATGCATATGTTCCACAGAACAGGGTAAGGCTTTCAGTAGTAGAGGTAGCTTATGATGAGGAGATTATAAGCAATGTAATAGAAAATCTCTATTTCTTTTTAACCCCTCTGTACTATATCATACTGTGTACGTATTTTCTCTTGTCCTTCATCAAAGATGGCTGCACCTTAGTAGGGCTTTCTATATTGAAATCTCTGAAATGCAGTCTATTGTGCCTATAAATGATTCTGGGAAAAAAAAAGGATTGTTACTTTAACTTGATGTCATGCGCCAACGAGATACGGATCTTTTAATTATTTTATGTAATTGCTTGTATGCCTTTCAGATTCATGTATTCTGAGCACTGTATATAATTTATTTTCATTGTCTCTCTCCAAAGGTCAGTTGAGATTTTGTTTAGCAAAGCTCTTGCTTTAGTTCTGTAAACTTCTCTAGAATACCAAAGGGAAAACAGTTCGTGGAAACACACAACCTGTCTTTCTCTACTAGTGGCTTTGTTTGCTGCTTTACTATTTTAATTTCTAGCATGATTATGGTATTTTTTATTCATATGTATTTGAATAATGCTACAGCTGGCTCGATAAAATGGAGTTACTGGAAACCAGAGTTCAAAGACCCCAATGAAAAGTTTCAGACAAAAAGGTAACTTGCAGACTGCTGTGATTTAAGTTTGTCTGAACTTAAGACAATAGTTAAAAAACAGTCTAGAATATATTTAGTTGAGAATAAGCAGAGCAGCAGAAATATGAGACTTGTGGGTTTTCAGTCTAAACAGTTAATTTATAACTGGGAAGATTTTGTGTCAGCATGGATGCCAGAGGCCTTTGGGGTCCAGAGCCTCCCCTCACTGCTGCTCATGAACTCAGTTATTTTCTTTCCTGTGAAGGGAATCAGGAAGCAGCTGTGCTTTCCTGATTTCCTGTTGATCGATTGGTGATCACAGTGTGATCCTGTGAGCCCTAAGGAAGGCAGGTGTTGCTGTTATGAGAACTCTGTGGTTCCTTTTTCCTGCTTGTACGTCAGGCTGTGGTTGGTACACATTGGGGCAGAACTGGGAGAGAAGAAATGGAAAGCTCTGTTCAATAATTCTTTTGTTTTGTTTGCAGATGTACTGTGAGAGACTCTCTTTTGTTATCATATTTTGCTGCTGAAGTAACTTCTTTAAAACACAAGTATCTATGTTTCTGACGCTGAAAGAAACAAATTTTTCTTTAGCAGTTGTATGAGTTGCAGTTCTGCAATCTGAAGTCTTGTGAACTTTGTATAATAGATAAAATGCATTAAAATACTGGCTTTGCCCTGGTAGCTTGCCACTGTCTCTCCAGCCTGATTTTAGATGTGGTTTTTGTTATAGGAATATCAGTTTTCCACCGTTGCTTGTTCAGTTGTTTTTACTTTCTTATGAGAAACACCAATAGAGACATTTGTCAAAATTGATTGGTATGAGGTTAGCATCTGTTGAGTATAGGGTTGGCCCGGGAGTGCCGAGCTCACATATCGGGTATTTTACTTGATAATCATCAGGTGGAAGGAGTAGCTGGTGGTTATTGTCTCTGATGGGCATTTTTTCATACCTTACTGGTGTTTTTATAGGAAAATGAATAACAGCAGTTTATTGATGAAGGTTCTGAATTAGCACTCTTAGGGTTTTGTGTGTTTTTTTTTTTTTTTAGTATGTTTCTGGCATTTGCATTTAAATGTGATACAAACAGAATAAATTTTTGAGGGGATCCATAGATATTCTATGATGTGAATTCTGACTTGAGTTACTTTTTTCTCCGAATTTATGTAAGTTCATTTTATGTACTCAAGTCTTTGTGTTAGCTGTTGTAAAGCATTTTTCTGTGTTTGATTGAATTCTGTGTTAATACTTCTCGTAGTTACCTTCAACAAATAAATATTTAGATTTAATTACTTATTCATTTAGTATAATTCAGCTCTGTTTGTTGCAGAATTGATTTTTAACAAGGCTTAACATGCTTAAATTACTTATACAAATAGTTTATAGTGCTTGTTTTGTAATGTAGAGAAGACTGCTGTATCAAGTATATTTTAAGGAAAGTAGGCACACTTGGTATCCTTGTGGGTCACTTGCAACTCAGGACAACCTTTGAACATTTAATGAACATTCTATCAATTTCCTCTGATATTTTCCTCTTGTTATAGTTTTCTTTTTTATATGAAAGACTTACATTAATTTTGGGAGTGAGGAAAACGAGAAGCAAGTTGTCTGCCTGAGTTGTCATCAGTGCTTTTTCTCCTAATGGTGTAAAAACCTGGTTGGATTGTCAGTGCCCATGTTTCACATGGTTGTAAGATGAGAGGGGGAAGGAGGAAGCAGTGTGCCTCATGTTGTCTGAAGCTTTTAAGGTTTAGTTTCTATCCTGAAAAGCATGTCTTTTTTGAAAAGTTGAAAAAAACCTTAATTCCCAAGCAAGAATGTTTTAGAAGAGAAAATGGCTTGTTTTTCAGAGGGCAAATTCTTATTGAGGGCAGTATTTCATGTGTTAACTTTTGAGGTTGGGAGACAGAGTCTTTTTTGCCCTGGCAAGAGACACTGGGAGAGTATCTGGTGTTCATGCAATCAAAAGAAAATCTGGCTGGATGGGGACAGGAGACTAGCCAAAGCAGTCATATCAGGTTTGGTGGGCGGACTGCTTTAAATCCAGGACACAAGCCTTTTCCAAGTTAAGGGTGACACCTATTAAAAGACATTACAGTTTGTATTTATTAATGTTGTTTTCTACCTGTCAGCAGAAACTGTGCTGACATCTTCAACAGAACTTAACAAAGTGCCAGCATCTTTTCCTTCCTTGAAGGAACAGGTATAGAGGTGGTTGTTGAAAGAATTTCCAGATAGATTTGCAAGGCTTTATCTTCTTTCTGGAGCTTAGTTACAATTGATTCTTCTTTGGAATGGAGAACTATTTCTCCCTGATGTACCGAAGGGATACTAATCATGTTGTAATTATGTCCCTGAAACAATTATAGCCTTGGGCCTCTCCAGGGCTATCGTCTGATTTGGGCATATTTCCAAAATGATAGCATAGCTGTATTCCAAGTTTTAGAATTGTTTTAAGACACTTTTAAATTTTTGCAGAGGTTTAAAACAGGACATACCAATAATACTAATTTGTTCAGAATGGAAGAAAGCCGTTTCCTGCTGATTTACATGCAGAATTTAAGGAGACTGTAATTGCTCCTATTAGAACTTGGCTGTGGTACCAGGCTAAAAATCATGGTGTTGTAAAAATAAATGTTGTGGGATTTTTTAGTCTTACTAAGGAGTTACAGCATTTAGGCTGAGAATTGTCTATCCTGGTAACTGCTCAATCTTATTTACCCAGTCATGTTTCTTCTTGTCTAAAGAAGAAAAAGTGAAATAAGCTGAACAAAGCAGTTTTTTTGTGTGCAACAGAGACAGAAAAGTGTAGGTCTGAGGATGAGAGGCATTATTTTTGAACTACTTCTAGTCATTGATATGTTGATGACAGGTAACAATTACTGTTACTTCCAATTTTATTTTGTGTTACCTTCCTGTATAATCAGGAGGAAGATCCTTCTGTCATGTATGTGCGTAGTATGTTCTTCAGTCTTGACAGTATTTCTGCTGTAAAAAACAGGAAAATGTCTTTTCTTTGTATTAAACTTGGAACAAGCAATGGAATTTTTGTTAAAGGTCATTGATGTGGTTACTGGTGTTGCAAAAGAATGAGAAAAGTTATCTCTGAAGTGAGTTAGAAAGGGTTTGCAAGCTTCACAAACATTAAAAGAAAACAAAATCAGACCCCTACATTTTGTAAAATGAAGATCAGTATAAGAATGTGAAAGAATCAGTCAGAATCTGGAAGGGAAGGAATACTTAATATAAGAAACTGAGAGCATCATATGGGCAATGTATAAAAGGCAGCTAACAGGGTAATTCCCCTAGGGAATGTTTGTCTTTCATAAAAAGACATGGGGTATTTGCTTTTCTCCTCTCAAACCCTGTGCCCCAGAGTTCGTGATTACCAGTTGTCACCAGAGAAAATGAATGTACTTGCGAGATGCCTGTTGATCAGTTCTACAGAGGGTCGTAAGGTCAAGACTACTCAGCTGTGTATGTATCATACCAGGCCTTTTTGGTGGCATGATATCGGTTTTAATAAATTAGTAATATGAATGAATATGATAAGTTTTAGAATGTTTCCTCTACAGATAGATACTTAGTCCTATGAGTTTGTTTCTAGATATATTTTGTGAGAAAATTAATAGGCATATATTTGTTGCCTTCAACGTACTTAAAAGTCAGAGAGAACTGACATAGTAGTATTAATATTAAATGAAATGTGATCTAGAACATAGTTTTGTTACTACTGTCCTTCCTAACGAAGTTTAGCAATCTTCCTATGTCCTGTTTTTACTCTTTGCCAGGTCCTTCAGAGATCCTTTATCAGGTCAGTCTGACCTGATGTAGCCTATAGAAAGCTTCTTTAGGAGCTGGTGGTACCACTTCTCTTTTTGTAAAGGGAACTGCTAAGAGTCGTGCAAAGTGTCCTTCATCGCTGGGCCAGATACACTGTGGCTGTAGAGCTGCCGCACTTGTAACATGGGATCCTCATGCTCAGCTCTCCTATGATCTTTAGTTTCTTTATAGCTAGAAGATTTTTCTAGGTAGAGTGGAAATATTTTTTTTGTCTGCCAGGTATGTTTGAGTCATGGGTAACCTTGAGGCTGTACAATTCTGTGACCTACCTCTTAAGCGAAAAAATTATTTCTAAGCACATATTCTACATGCATGTTTCAGTCACAAGACCAGTATTATTTAACAAGAATATGTACTGGGAAGCATTAGGAAATTACATTCATGCAATAGTCTATGAACATCTGAGTCTAAATATTACTTTCTTTAATTCCAGTGGAAGCTGGGATCTTTGGAGGTGAAGAAAAGGAAATGAATTTATTCTTAGAGAACCTAAAATGCATACACAGTCAAAAGAAAGTGGTGACTGCCTTCTTACATGATGCTATTGTTGGAATTCCAACAAATTCCCAATGTACTTACGTAAAGAAGCACAAGTAGTGTATTGTTTTGATCAGTGCTAGAATAAATGAAATATTTCTAATTTTTGAAAGGGAGATACCAGTGATACTAGCATTACATTTGACACCATTGGTGTTGCTGTGGATTACATAAATGAAAGATAGCATATGTTTTTTGTATCTGGCATATGCATATTATCTTTTTGAAAACGTTGTTTATGTGCTAAACAGAATAATGAGAAATACAGGTATACAGAATTCTTGCTTGAATGAAGAAGAAAATAAAGTGGATGATTACAAGTATTTGAAATATTTATGGTGGGTATGATTAAATAATTTAGAAAGGCTATATTTGAATGAAGAGTGTAAGTGACATACAGTTACATTTCCTTTCCAAAACAAGTTTTCACAGGATTTTCGATTAACGAATGATTTATGTTAAACTGCTGGAACTGCACACTGCTCCAGTGGTATCCTTGGAGAGCAATTTTGTTGACTCTTGGAATGTCTGCTGTTTGTTTAAAAGATGGCTTTAAATTTTTATGAATGTGAGACTACCACATGTAATGTTTTCCAAGTGCTGCAATGGCATCTCTCATTTGCAGGTGGGCACTTAGCAGTATACAGAGACTATACATACTTGATGCTAACACTATCCAGATCATGCAACAGTGGTCCTAAATTTCCTTTACTCCTGCTTATCTTTTTTTGTGTTTTAATACCTAATACAATTATTTTCAAATGATTAGGAGCTTAAATAGTATTTTGCTGAGTTACCTTGTTTAATATTTATAAGTGTTTATTTATCACATCGTTGTAACTGAGGATTGATAAGTGTCCATATAAACAAATGTTATGGGAATATGTTACAAAGTGTTTCTGATTTGCTTTCATAAACCAGAAGAATTACTTTCTCCAGAGGAACTGGAGAGTCATAAAGAATCATTCATGTGAATTTTTATTGATTTTTATTAATCATCCCATTTCATAGTCCACTTCTTAGGCTTTTGAAATGTGTTTAAAACTCTAAGTTGGATTTCAATCAGTGCACTTGTTGCTTTTTAAAAACTATTTATTCCTTCATTGTACTAGAAGTATTTCAATTCTGAAAATTATCAGTTTTACATCTGTTGTTCAGAAATAAGATAGAAGAAGGCTGAAAAAGAAGCCTTTAAGATCCTACATCTATTTGCATGAGGACCCTAATGTAGTTTAAAAAGTCAGGTGAGTTAGGTGTAGCATTTGGTTTTCAAGTAAAACATTATTCCGCAAAGGAAAAGGTGTTTTCATATAATAAATATCACAGTATCACAGTATGCTAGGGATTGGAAGGGACCTCAAAAGATCATCCAGTCCAATCCCCCTGCCAGAGCAGGAACACCTAGATGAGGTTACACAGGAATGTGTCCAGGCGGGTTTTGAATGTCTGCAGAGAAGGAGACTCCACAGCCTCCCTGAGCAGCCTGTTCCAGTGCTCTGTTACCCTCACTGAGAAGAAG
>VWYH01004040.1:236479-256386 GCA_013399365.1 Pampusana beccarii | reverse complement strand
CCCAGATGTAGGACCCTACACTTTCCCTTGTTGTATTTCATCAAGTTATTCCCCGCCCAACTCTCCAGCCTGTCCAGGTCTCTCTGGATGGCAGCACAGCCTTCTGGCGTGTCAGCCACTCCTCCCAGCTTGGTGTCATCAGCAAACTTGCTGATAGTACACTCAATTCCCTCATCTAAATCATTAATGAATATATTGAATAATATTGGCCCCAGTACCGACCCTTGAGGCACTCCACTAGTGTATCATGCAAATATCATGCAAAGTGTAGTTAAAAGGTTATAAATTATGTACCTTTTACTTCTCAATATAAAAAAGAAAAAAAAAAGTTCAGACAGGACCTTTATGCAGTAGGGATAAGGAGCATTTTGTTCCGTTTTCTAGAACAGGGCTTAATGCAAAGAGCTAATAAATAGGTCTCTCATGCAGCTCAGGTTCATTGAGGCTGGAGGATTAGATCCTTTTCCATGTAAGTACTTTTGTTGACTTGAGCAGGACTGTGAACATGGACTTCCAGTTTGGTAAGTGGGAAGTACCAGCATTGTGGCTTTGCTTTTACACTCTTCAAAGTGCAGACACAGACAAAACGTAGTTTGCTACTGAGAGAAAGAAGGTGATTTGTTACTACCATTTTATTTCCAGGTTTACTAAATAAACATGTATGGTATTTTGTAGCAAGTTGTGCTCTCAAGGTGCAGATAGGAGCTCATGGAACTAAAGAGTTTTCTATGTATCTGAGTAAGGGCAGTGACAGGCTCCCAGAATAACTACTCTGCGTTCTGGGCAGCTTGGGACAGCACTGAGCTCCCCTCACGCTAGGTCCAAAGGGAGCAAGCATAGATGGGCAGGTTTTTCTGGGCTCTTATGTGTGCATTGTAGGTTATACATGAGTTACCTAGCTGATACAGAAGTTTAAGTTTGTCTACATGAGGTGCAGTCAATATTTGACTTAAAAAAATCTCCTATTTCTTTGATACACCTTAACCCAAATACTGCCAACCAACATCAGTAATTTTTTTTTTCCTTCCCCAAAATTGCACTAGGGGGCAGTGAAAACATCTTAGATGCATACCAGCCTTCCTGGAACCTCTATTTGTTTTGCTTAGTTTCTGTAGCCCTCTTTAGCAACTATCTTGGAACCAGTTTTCAGGATAAATAGTACTATGTAAAGATTTTAATTGGGATTATTTAGATGCATGGTGGTGAGCATGTGTGGTGAAACACAAGGTCCTAAATAAGGGTTGGACTCAGTCACAGTGGCCTTTTCACGGTACAGAGGCTGCATAGGTCATATTTCATATAATAATGAGGATGAATGCAGGAAATAAGTCCTGGAGGAGCTGTTGAAATTAGGAATAGAAATTAATTTTCTATGCATGAACAAAACTTTTGTTGTGGAAAAAAGGTCTTGAATTAAGATGTCTGCCTCTACTAGCTTATGTGTGTTAGCTGTCTTCCAGTCATATACTACAGGCAAACCATAGGACTTAATACTTTTTTTCTTTTTTAATTTAAAGAGGGAGAGAGGAAAAAAAAATTCTTTATGTTATACATATAGTGTTTTTCTTTTTCTCCTCCTCTTAAAAAATGGAATTGTCAACTTTGGAAGATTAGTTGGAGAATGGAGAACTTATTATAGAATTTATGCAGCAACTTATATCTTTAAAAGGAATGGGAAAATAGAGCTGAGTTTTTAACAGAGACTTCCCATGTCCGATTTCTTTTTCTTTTATTTCAATTTATTAAACAAAGTATGAAAGATTTTTTGATTGAGTTTGACCATATAGCTTTTGTGTACTGGAGTACTTAATTCTTTAGACATTTGCTTGTGTAGGAGGAAAAATCTGTCCTGTGGCCAAAATGTAGTCAGTCTCTGCGATACCAAGTATGTATCTAATGTGGTGCATGTGTCTTTGTATTGTTCATGTGTAAAGTAGATCAGGCCCACAGGCAGCATTTTATCTAGTGCAATGTTAGAAAACAAACAGAAGAGTGTGGGCCAGAACAGGACATTTTTCTTTTCCAAGTTTAACCAGGTGACTGAGACTCACCATATTCACTGTTTACTTGTTGGATCTTGTGAAAACAGTGATGATGCTAGATGTCCACTTTCAGTGCAAATAAAATCTCATGGTGGGACAAATGCAGGCACAGTAAAAAGGAATCTGTAAGTAGTACACTTTAGCTGCTGTGTCCTGTGGCTCAGCAGTTTCTCATTAGTCAAAGTTAATTGGAAGGACTTCAAGCCTCCTTGACCCCCCAGTGTACAACTGTGCAAGTTCGTGCCTAGTTGGAAATACCAGAAATGAAAGTAGTATTTACTTCAGTTTTCTTGGAAGATGGGGGGATTACCTGCTTATTTTGCTGTTGGTCCTTGTGTCCAAAAGTCCGCTAGCAGAAATGGGTGATGTGTTTTCTGCATGTTATTGAGCCTTCATCTCTGGGCCTATTTTGAGGCCTGCCTTTTATATTTACTGCAGGTTGAGTAAATGTCTTGCTTGCAAATATTGCGGTTGTGCTGCACATGTTCAGACACAAAACAAGTTCTGTGAAAATGCTGGGTTGACAGGACTGAAAGAGCCAAATCAGGAGTAAAAGATCAGATTTCATTCAAAAA
Source organism: Pampusana beccarii (assembly GCA_013399365.1). NCBI lineage: Eukaryota > Metazoa > Chordata > Aves > Columbiformes > Columbidae > Pampusana > Pampusana beccarii. Next base: position 253,769 of record VWYH01004040.1, on the reverse strand, counting down.
ATAAACTATCCATAAATGTGATGGCAGATACAGACAGTTGTATTGAAAAGGGAAATTATGTCAGCATCTGATTTCAAGATGAATTTGCAATTCTTTGGAAGAGGTGAGCTTGTATTCTTCATATTGGGAATATTCTAAGCAGAAAGGGGAAAACGGTGACTGAATCTTAAACTTTTGAACTACATCTGAATGGCAACAGTTACGGCATTTGAAACAATTCTTCAGCCTTTCAGAATTTTGCTGCACAATTTTTGAACTAGAATTTTTCTATGTTTAGGTTAAGATATAATGTGACATAGACCTATATATATCTCAAGAATTTGCTAGGCTTCACTTAAAATATAGATTGGGGTGGGAAGAATTGTAGCTCATAGAATAGTTACTCTTTCTTTCTCAAGTCATTAATCTTCCAAGTTTCCTGCATTATCTGTATTAATAGAGATTTATCTGCCTTTTTTCTGACCATCCTGTTAGATAGGATGTTGAAACATGCTGTTCTCTGCAAAAAAAGCAACTTACATACCAGGTTATAACCACATCTGTAGGGATCAGCTGTCTTTCAGTGCTAACAGATTTGTAACCCTTTTCAGTACAAATAGTGTATGTCTCTTGCAAAGTAAATGTCATGACATAACTGCTCTTGTTGTCTTCAGTATAAGAATAAACATATTTCTCAGTGACGTTCCTTCTTTAAGTACACTAATTGGGTTTCTACTGTTTCTACTGAGTACCAATAATATTAGGAATGGAAATGGAAAAGAAAAAATAACTAGCTTAATCATCCTCAGTGTCTACAAATTGCACCTATCTATTTTACAAGACTACTGTGACACAGAGTGCTGAATCATTTTAAAGACAACCCCTTGTTGTTCTACAGTTTTAAGTCTTGGTCTTTGTGATATTTTGTGCCCTAAGACCATCTAAAAATAAATTGGTTTTCAACTCAATTAACTTTTCCTGTGGAAAATATTTAAATTCTGGAGAAGATGTAAACTTCCACATGCCAGTTGCTTTTTTGTATCACTTATCTCTAAATGGTTTAAAGAGTACCACACTTAGTCTAGTTGCTGTCCTTAAAATATTTTTCTTGGGGAGGGTGATTACAATACGTTGAGTAGACAGTGAATTTATGAGAAGGCCCAATGGTAGTTTTCTGTGATTTCCTGAAGCCTTGTAGTTCAAATAAGAAACTACAATCAGTATTTGAATGCAGAGTGAGCGGTAGTCAACCAATTCACTGCATTTTCAGCAAAAATATTAACTCCCCAGAGTAAGATGCGTGTCGCTGAATCTAAATTAGTTGTAACTATGATATTTATAATGGTATCTTAAATAAGCGTCTGCCAAAATCACATTAGAGTTATGAAAACTACCCTGTCAAAAAATAATAGTTGTCAGCTGTAGTTTAATTCTATGTAGTTTTATGCAATTTGCATTAGTTTACCTCTTGGGAGTTGTCTTATAGCGTAGGAACTGATGGAAGCTGCAACCCTGTCTGATACTTTGAGGGAGTAACTTCGTGATGGACTCTTCAACCACATTTGAGTGGGTGGCAGAATATCATAGAAATTACCCAGCTTCTCTGGGTGAGTAGGAAAAAATTTTTGTTTATAGCTATGTCTTGACGTACAGTCAGATTTATGATAGCGGACCTTTTATAGTATGGATTGTGCACAGCAGGTAAACGATGCAGACGTGAATTAGGTAAATAGGAATCAATGATATGAGAAACTTAACAGTACAGTAAGCCAGTGGGGTGAGAACAGAGTGCGGATCCTCTGCCCTCTGCTGTTTGTGAGCAAGGGAAGTGTCAGAAGAAGAGTTAGTATTACTCTCAGTATTACTCTGAAACGCATATAGAGAAAAAAAAAGAGAACATGGGATTGCAAAGATTCATATTTCCTTCTGGTGATTGTATCAAACCTATTTGCTTTCTAAAGAGTTGTTGTTGTGGTTTTTTGTTGTTGTTGTTCTGGGGTTTTTTTCTGGAGCCAACCTTGGCACTTCCTGTTTGTTCACCTTTTTGGAATAGTAGTTAGTGATGCAATTTTTCTTTAAGGCATTTTAAACTAATTTGCATGTAGGCAAGAAAGTATCTTTAAGCTGTTTTCTCTCATGATTGTATAACCACTAATGTAACTGGCTCACTTTCAGAACTAAATTGAGCAGGAGGACTTCCTAATAACTGGTTTTGGTTCGAAGCTGTGCATACATATTATAGTTTTTGGAGATAAAAAGGTTAAATCAGGAGTGATCGAGACACAAATAGTCTAAAACAGGGGTTATTCATGGTTTTAGGCTTTCTTTGTTAGGAAGTATGTCTTGCGGGTCAGGAGCTGATATGAGAATACAAACACACACGGAGAATGTTTGTATTTGAAATAACATAAATAATTAATATTTAATTTATTATTGTTGTTATTTTTTAACCGCTCATCTCTCATCAAAGAAAACAACTCAGCTTTGGATTTCATAAGCTCTTTGAAAACACTGTGTGGCAGCCCCTGATGGTACACTGTCTGACATCTCTCTGTGCCATTGCTCTTGCCAAAAAGGCATGGAGGAGAAGCTCTGAGGCACGCTGACATGCTATCTCAACTTGGCACTTACACAATGGCAAGGGCTCATTGTGTAAACGTTAGGCTTAACATACCATACCTTGTTGTAGTTACAAATTCTAAGGAGGTCACCTCAGGTCTTTCATCCATTGGGGTAGATAGGTTAAATGGTATGCAGTTTGCAGTATACCTTATGGGATTTTTTTTTGAGTTCTTTAAATGCACATTTGTAAACAAGCCTATCACTTGAAAAATAATTATAATCTCAGAGCAAATATCTAAGCTTATGAAAAATTCCAGTGTCTAAGCCAGAACTCCCCCACTCCCTTTGTTGTGCAAAATTTTAACAGTGCAATGTGGATCGACACTGTGCCTGTCAGTATTAATAGATACTTCTAAGCTCTTGATACCCACAGCCAGCTGCAGAAATCTATTTATATGCATTTGCTCATTCTTGCTAGCTTGTTCCCTCACCTAAGTTCCACACTACTGGAATTGTTCAGTATCATAGTGACTGTGAAGATTTGAGAATCTATGAATAGATTATGGTGGGTTTTAATAATTTTTGTACATTTTTCTTTGCAACTGCTGATTGTGTTTTAAAAGCAGGATTCTTTTGCTTTCTCTATTTTCTTATTTCCGTATTACGCTGAAGTTCCAAGGTCAAGTGTTTCACATGTTGGAACGGGCTACCATCAGTATCAGGGTTTTCCCATTTCAATAGATTGCCCAATATAGTTGGTTTATGAAAAGAGACTTCACCTAAATAAAGTGTCCTAGCTGGACTTTCTCCCTCTGTGTAGAGGATTATCAGGATATAGTGAGAGAAAAGTGAAGATAAGAGGATGCTGTCCTCTACTTAGAAGTCCATTTTTGCTCAGGCTGGATATTACCTGTGGTAGCCACAGAAGTGAGGATCCAGAGTATCTGAATGTGTGACACAGAAGACAAGTAAACTTAAAAAGGAAGAACATGAAGAAAAGTGCCTTCAAGTGATCTGTATTTTGTGCTTTATCTGTAAACAGAATAATGGTATTGAAGAACTCAAGGCAAATAAAATTGTTTTGTGAGCTAATCTAGTGTCCATTTTGTGTGGCTCCCAAGAGGTGAAATGTAAATTGTTAAAAGGCCTGGGAAACAGTCGAGTCCAGGACAGCAGTAGGTGTTACGTGAGCCAGCATTAGTTTCAGAACTAAACCATGGATGACATGTCTGAGGCAGATGTCAAACACACCATTGTTGTGAAGAATTCGGGCCTGCAGAGCAAATTCCAGAAGTGGGAGTTAAATGCTGCACAAGCCCAGCAAACTGTGCAAAATTTGGAATCCTTGTTTTGGCTGCCTTATTAGTTGTCTGGAAAATGTCCGCAGCAGGGAATTTGAACACATCTGAGCAAAAATTTCTGGGCTGCATTTGATTTCGATTATTTTATGGGTTATATGTTCCTTCCCACCACTTCAGCTTCTCTTGTGGAAAGCCAGAAAGTGTTTGTAAGCTCTCTGCTTCTCTCATGCTCATTTTTTGGTTTATTTTATACTTCTGTTTCTCTTTTGATAGAATAGCAAGTTGGCCATGTGTTTAAGCACTTGCTTGTTACAGGAGAAGAACTGCTGAAGGGTTTTTTAGCTTGCTTATTTATGGAAACAGTAGTTACAGGACTGTGCATTTCCTGGTAACTTCACCAGTCAGCCAGGTGATACAAAACACCATGGCCTATTTTCTCAACAATTGCAAGATTTCACTTGTGTGTTATACACAGAGGGTTTTGTTTTGGTTTTGTTTTTTTCTTTTTTCTCCTAATGTGTTTTGTTTTGTTTGTTTTTACTTTGTTTTGTAAATGAGATTGTTAGGGACTTACAGTCCCTTGAAGTATGCCATGCCCGAGGGATGGGATACCATTTAGAGGGACCTGTACAGGTTTGGAAAGTGGGCCCATGCAAACCGCATAAGGTTCAACAAGGCCAAGTGCAAGGTCCTGCACCTGTGTCGGTGCTGGGGGATGAAGGGATTGAGAGCAGCCCTGCTGAGAAGGACTTGGTACTGGTGGGTGAAAAGCTGGATGTGAGTGGGCAATGTGTGCTTGCAGCCCAGAAGGCCAGTAATATCTTGGGCTGCATGAAAAGCAGCATGTCGAGCAGGTCGAGGGAGGTGATTCTGCCCCTCTGCTCCGCTCTGGTGAGACCCCACCTGGAGTCCTGTGTCCAGCTCTGGAGCCCTCAGTACAGGAAAGACGTGGACCTGTTGGAGAGGGGCCTGAGGAGCCACAGAAATGATCAGAGGGCTGGAACAGCTCTGCTGTGAGGACAGGCTGAGAGAGCTGGGGTTGTTCAGCCTGGAGAAGGCTCCAGGGAGACCTTGTTGCAGTTTTTCAGTACTTGAAGAGGGCTTATAAGAAAGATGAGGACAGACTTGTCAGCGGGGCCTGTACCAAAAGAACAAGGGGTAATGGTTTTAAACTAAGAGGGGAGATTCAGGCTAGACACGAAGAAGAAATTTTTTACGATGAGTGTGGTGAAACATTGGAACAGATTGCGTGGAGCAGTGGTAGATGCCCCATCCCTGGAGACATTCAAGGCCAGGCTGGATGGTGCTCTGAGCAACCTGGTCTGGTTGAAGATGTCCCTGCTCATTGCAGAGGGGTTGGACTAGATGAGCTTTGAAGGTCCCTTCTAACCCAAACTGTTCTACGATTCTATATTAATAATAGGCGTTAATCATAGCTTCTGGCTTGGTAGGATCTGAGTGGCTCGAATGTAGGAACGAACCTACTGTAATTGTAGACCATCATCTGAACATCTGAAATTGTCCTCTTTGTAAGTATGAGTTAAGTATTGTTAACTGTGTATTACGATGAAGTTGAAGATGCACATTGTTTTAAATTCATCTCAGCTAGATTAACAAGGTTATTATGTACACAATTAATAGTGTTATTATGTATATATTATGTATATAATGTATATTATATATGTGTATATATACATATATACATATATATACATATGAGTGTATATATAATGTATATAATATATAAAGTATATATTATATATAGTAATAGTGTTATTATGTATATAATAATAGGTTATTATGTACCCAATTAATAGTTGAATAATGTAATAAAAACTTAAATTTTAGATTGAAAGAGGAAGACGACTTTTCTAGTAACTCAAGTAGTCTTTGTATAGTATGGAGTATCTGCAGCAGCGCCTTATAGAGAAGGTCAAGAAGCCTGTTGAATAATTTAAGGAAAGATCTCATAGAATGTACCTAATACTCTACGCTTTCTAACAGTTACAGAGTAAGGAAAAAATATGAGGTCTTAACATGTCAGTAAAAGTCTGTGAAATGAGGCATTTCCTAAGGTGTGATGATCTTGAATTTTTGCCTTCTTTCTCCATTCGTACAGCTAAAATGTTGTGCACTGTCTAGACAAAGGATATTTATCTTAGTCTGGGTTAAAAAGTGAAAGCATTGCTTCTGTATGCTTTTATACCTTAGGCTCCTTGAGGAATGACTATAAGAAGTGTTAGATTTGATGTGTGGGCATCATTCCATTGGAAAATGTGTAGGGGTCTTTATTCTGTTCCTATTTAATCTACAACTAAGCAATATTGAAATATAGTTGTTTAATTGCTCTGTGGAAATCAATAGCTCTCTGTTTAGTTTTGTATCTTGTCACCTTTAATTGTAGTCATGTGGAATGTTCAGGCTAAATTTCATACATCAAAATCAGTATTTTTGATGTGGTATGCTGGAAGGTCTCAACACTGATGGATACTCTAGATGTATCATTTTCTTGGGCACAACACTTGAAAATGTTGGGTTTTTTGGTTAAAAATGAAACCGAGATGTTCACACAAGCTGTGTTTCTTCACCTAGTGCTTAGTATTTGCCCTGAACATTTCGAAAATTATTAGTGATGTCACTGGGTATTAAAACAGTTTTTACAATATGAGATATGTCATCTGGCCATAATGCACTACCTTCTTCTGACATAAGCTTTAGTTAAAGGAACATACCTGAGTGAAGCATGGAGAAAGGTGTGTTTCTTCTAAGCATGGACCTCACATGTGTGAAATATAAATGTATCTTTTCCTCTTTCCAGATGCTTAGTTAAAGTCGCTTAGCAATTTATGCTCATGTCATATTACATAAAATTGTGCTGCTAGAAGACAGCTTAAATGTTAATGTTTTGAAGGTAATTTATGGGTGGCATGGGAGAATTAGTAATCGAAACAGTAATAGAATTGGAACCAGCTGTGAGAGCTAGGTAGGAAATTGTCCTTCCTTCCTGCAGTAACTTAGACATGCTGTAATTTCTGCTCCCCACCCCCCGCTACCTTCACCGTATGGTTGTGGATCTTTGTGTGATTAACTGATGACTCCCCCCAGCCCCATTTTAATACCTTATCCTATTTCATTAGTAGGTTTGTAGACAACTGGAATATGTGCTGCTAAGTGGGATAGTATGCATGAATTTTTGTCTCTTAAGATCCTGGAGTAAACATTTGAGTGAACACCTTTTTACAGTCACAATTGGAGAACTGTTGAAAAGTATAGGCTGTGGACAACTCTCTCTCTAGAGATGTGGTTGTTTAGTGTTACTGACTGTCGTGTGTTTGCCAGGAATAACAGGATCCCTGAGGAATTTGAAGATCTTCACCAAAAGTGCTGAATAAAACTTGTACCAGATTCCTTATGATAGATATTATTTATTTGAATTTTCAGGTGAGGAAACTGGGGTATTCAGGAATAAAACAAATTACACAGAATCAAAGGCTGAGGATTGGTCTGTACCAGTGTTGTATTTATTTTAATTTTGGTCATTAAACCATGTGTCGTTTAAGAGACATGGCTCACTAATGAGGTTGCTGTATAAAGTTTCGTATTTGTATTGCCTTGATGCTTATGAAATTCTATGCTAACATGATCATCAGAAGACTTAAAGTGAACATCAGGCTCTTTTCTGATGAGAGTAAAACTGCGTTGTATTTCAATTGTAGTTACCTCCATGTCTGTTCTAGACAGCAGTCTGAAATACTGAACATCTGTTGGCTGCCTTGGCTTTTTAAGTTTTGATGAGTCCAAAATTAAAATTTAGAGTCTAGTGCTACCGATGGAATTAATTCCACTGCTTATGAAACTTGCAAAAGAAGCAGTATTATTATTCTACTGCATATATTATTTTAATGTATTTCCATGGAAATGTGTGTAGTTAAAACTGCCTTTAGCTGCATGAGTTACAAAAGCTTAATAGTATCACTGACTTTTAGAATATAGAGCTGGGAGGCATTTTTTTGCCAAAAATGTTAAAACTTGGTACAAGTATGGTTTCTAAATTCTAAAATACTTCTTAAATAATTTTATTTTAAGACAAGGTAAATCTGGAGAATAGTAAAGCTATTTTAATGAATTGAAAACATCTAAAAGTGTTCTAATTATTAAAAAGCAGGATACTGCTTCTGGAATTCATAGCATGACCTTGCTTTTCGTGGTTTCTCATGGTAAGTCAATTGAAAGAACTTCACACTTTTTTTTTTCCTAAAGTTTGCCAAAAGGTGATAATGGTAAAGTGTCTGTATAATTTAGACAAAGGGTGTTTCAGAGCAAGTTTAATGTAAATAATTAAGTAAGCTTGCTAGCAAGCCGAAAAATTTCATTCGTTAACAAAACTTAGCTTCAGTCTGGTCCTGCATCCTATGTTGTGTTCTTGGATTCTATCATGTGTGTATTTTAGGACATATTCCCTGTGGTGGAAGTCTCACATGGAATCTCTGTGGTACAGAAATTCTTATCAAGCTGGATGTGAAATACATGAAAGCATAAGTGAAGTCTGTTTGCATCTGAACTAAGCATTTGGCACTGAAACTCCAAAGAGCTGGAAGTTCACTCTAAAGAATAATCTTAATAAAGGATATGTCTGACTGAAAATGCTAGTGATTTTTTTATTCTTGACTGAATATGGGTACTTTCTGGTGGTATGTGGCAGTTGTGCGTACTATTTTAAGAAATATGAAGTATTTATATGCATTTGAAACTGAGATGATAAAAATGAAATAGGTAGGTGGTTATGTAAGCAAAATGTAACAGATCTGACATATTACCAGAACACTCAGCTTGAGTAAATTGGTCTCTGAGAAACTGCAAAGGAAACTTGAACGTCCGCAGGCAATTTTAGATTTAAATCAGTTTTATCAGTGATTACAACTTGCTTTAGAAAAGGCTCAAGAGAATTTCCTTGGTATACATTGTGAGAACAATTCCCAGGTCATAAATTTTAATATAAACTATGACTTCATAAATCAAGGGCTTGTTATAAATTTAGAAATTATCTGAATGAGATTTTAGAATCTAGGTGAAAAATAGTAACCTCCTGAAATCTATCTAAAACTATCTCCGAGAAGGCAGACCAGGCAGGCTTTTTGCTGTACTTTAGAAGTATGATGTTTATATCTAAAAAAGATACTTGCAAACTGTGCTGAGATGCTAATTGCAGTACCTTTTCTAAATTGTTAAGTTATTGGAGTATTTTCAGAAGGCGATATGCAAGTAAGTGGTATGAAAGCGAGGAGATTTAATTCATGTTACCTGTTGTGTCTGGTAACAGTCTCTGAATTACCATTTGACCCATCATCTAATAAAATACGTTGTATCTGACCTATAATAACATTACAAATTTATTATTTTCAGTCAAGTCATGTGTGGGAATGAAGGTTTAATCTAAGGTCTTTTCCCTTGCTGGTTAAACCTCACAAAACACTCTGGTTCAGATCATATGAAACAATTTCATGAAACTGTGAATTAGATGATGTTGAGAGAAACTAGCCACAGTACTGTTTCCATATTGAATAAATAAATTTACTTCCTACAGGCATTCAAAAGGAAGTTCATCTACTTAAGCGCCTCCTTAATTCTTGAATGCACCCTGGAGTAATGCATTTTAGCTCACTAAAGAAAATAATAACTTTTCCTTAGTCTTCCCGTGCTTAGAAGTTCTCTGTTGTTTTGAGTGTTACCCGAATTAAAAGATAACTGGGAGAGATACCTTTTCGTAGGGCCCTTCCAGTATTTCTGTTAATTTTGAAGGTTTTCTGCATTTGTTATGGATTTACGAGTTAGCTATGTTTTTCCATGAGTAACAGATATTGTAGGTGTTTCATGGGAATATCAACCAAGATGATTCATATCAGTGTTTGCATATGTCCTCCTGTTTTCTATAATATTTTCCATTATGTTTTTTGGGCCAAAATTTAAGATAATACACACACATAGGCCCTGTTTCATCCAAACTAATCAAGGCACCTTTGTTAGGAATTTAGCTGCATTGCACTCCCCAAATAATTCATGAAGAGGAGAAGTCTCCAGATGATTAAATTTTTTAATACACTGATACTTCTTCTGGAGTTATCTGTCTCTTTTTGAAGACTGTGTAGGAAGTCTGACGTAAGTGTTTTCCATGTTTAGATGCATCACATTCAGAAGCTCAGACTAAATGAATCTGGGCCAAACTGAGTTTAATAAGCTGCAAGTTTGCAACAGAATACATCTGTCAACTCTAACAACTAAACCAGAGGAAATTAGAAGTTGTTGAAAAGCCCTTTCGAATATGGATGCTTCCTTCTGCGTGCAAGTTTGTGGGTAATGTACTTGTATAAAACCAAAAACATTTCTATTTTTCTGTTGCTGTAAAACAGCATCTTGCCCATCTCTGACACTGTGGGTTTTCATGCACCATCTTTCTCTTGAGTGTACACTTGTGCAACCTTAGTGTGTATCTTAGTTGTTTATTTTCAGTTTAAGTTATAGAGAAAAATAACGAAAAATTATGACTTGGAATTTTACAAGTGTTATGGTTTTAATCAGTGCATGAGGAGTAGTTTGTGGAACAAAACATGAACATCAGTGTGTGTGTTTTTGCAAAACAATTTAAAAAAAACTACAAGAAAAAAAAGTAAACTTCAGCTTTCACTGATGCCATGGAAAATTCAGCTGAGTGCTTAATAGCTTGAAACATTTTTCTAGTCTGATAAGAAGGATGAGGCATGTTTTCTTCCAGACCTGTGAAACAGTCCCCTCCACACTTCATCTTTCTTCTAATAGTGTTTCAGACTTAACACTGAGGGATGGAACATGATTCTCTTCTGTCTGTACATCACCATTAGAATAGTTCTTGATTTTTTTTCACTTACACAGGTACAGCATCTGTCAAAGCTGGTTTTCTGCAGTAAGTCCTTCATTTGGAAGTCTGAATTGCTGCAGTTACTTAAGTAGATAAAGGTAATTTCATGACCATTTGATGCTGGGATTTTTTGTCCCACTCTCACTTTCACCGGCTGTTCCTGCTGTCCCTTAGGAACCTAGTTATTCCATCTGTATTCTAGTGAGGCAGCAGTCATCTGTGTCAGACCACCTCTGTTGAATTTGTTCTGTGAAACCCACAGTTTCACCAGAAATTGAGAAATCTCTATACAGTGTAGATTTTTGTCCTTCTCTTTGTTCCTGCCCATGAAAAAGCAGCGTTTGCCAGGTGTAGTGTACCAAACCAGACTCCTAAAAAGCAGGGTGTGAGTGCTTACACTTCCTGCAGAAGGGATTTTTTTTAGTATAGTACTTAAGGTATTTAAAGTAAGTAGTAGCCAAGCCAACTTTAACCTCTTCTCCTGCTCAAGACGGGAAAGTGCTCGCTTTCAGTTTAACCAGTTGCAGTTTTGCATGTTGTTTTTCCATGCTGTACCACAGCGCTGCTCCCATGAGTGAGAAGTCTTTCCGAGCCTCCAGCAAGTCAGAGTTTCAGAGAGCTGTAAGAACACAGGAGCCATCCAGAAAAGGAAAGTTGTATTTTCTTCCAGAGCCACATGAGATCTTGAAATCCTTGAAGGCAACATAGTCTATATTGAAATCTAAGGACAATTGCAAACACAGAGAAAAAAACCCAGCCTGTTGTTTCCTCTCGTAAATGGTAGTCTTGTGGGTGCCCAGAAAGGTTCCCATCTAGGAGCCTGATGTGTGAAAGATCACTATAGCTTGCAAATTTCTTTCACACAGCATAGTTCCCATTTAGTGAAAGATAGACCTCTGCAAACAGAGCAGCAGAGGCATTTTTAGGCGTAAATGCATCATTCTGTGCTTCTCTGGCTGCACCACGAAAAGGTGAGACATTTGAGGACCTGTATTCTAAGTTGTAGGGATATTTTTAAGGGGGGAGGTTGGATTCTAGCAGATGAATTTGTTTTTCACCAAGTGCGGTTTGCAGTTACTGTTTATGTGAGATCAGCAGAATGTGTCATTGTGGAACTTACGTTTTTCATAGTCCTTGCTTTTATCCATTTAAGCCTGTGAACATAATCTAATGGGCATTCTGAAGTCATTCTAAAATGGCTTTTGGATGGTCAATCTGTTAGAAAGGGTAGTAGATAGTAAAGGTTGAAGTATTTTTAATTGTAAATTCCTTTCTGTGATACTGTTTAGTGGATTTTTATTGCTTCTGTAGGACCTAATATTCTCTGCAAGCCAAATGTTTAGTATATCTTAAAAGTACCTGCCCGTTTTTCCCACCTGCTTTATCCCTCTGTCATCTGCCAAGTCCCAATGATTGTTATTGCTCATATTTACTATCTCAAGGACATTGGAGCATGTCTTGTAGGATGCAGTAATCTAGATTTTAACTAATTTTTCCTTTTTGTGTCTGTTCTCTTAATTGTCTCGTTTGACCTGCATCATTGGTTTATTTGATTTTCTGGGGGTTTTTTTGACTTTTCTTAAGAGATCTTGGAGACTCTGATCTAGTTTCAGCCCATGGTTTCTAGTGGTATATTTTCTGAGTATTGCTTGAGGATAAGGAAGCTCCCATAAGGAACAAGAAAAAGAGAATCAACAGTATTTAGGGACAGTGGTGCAATGAGTAGGAGTGTTGTCAGGCACAGGAGCTCAATAGACAGCTAGGAGTGGAATTCCCTGAAAAAATGTAACTGTAAACTGCAGATGTGATGCCTGACTTGCAGTGTTCCTCTGCAGAAATTATTTAAAAGGTAAGACTTTTTTTTTTTTTGAGAAAAACTGTGAACTCCTAGAGTACACTATTGCACAGATTTAATTTATATTAATCTTATGTAAACCAGGGAATCGAGATTTTTTTTTTTTCTAAAAATATTTGGAGATATGTCAACACCAAAACTGTTTTCCTTTTTTTCTGCTGAACGAAAAATATAATATACTGTCTTTTCCTGATACGGTTTAAAAAGAAGAAAAGGGGAAAAAAATCAGCTAAAAATTTCATCTCATCAAGTTTTGGTTACAATACAAATTTTACATAACACCCTTGTTGAAATATTGAAATAAATTCATGTAAACTTAACAGCTGAAATCCAAGCAACAACTGGAAGCCCTGGAAGTATAGGTAAAAGAAACTCTTGTTTTAGTGTAGGTAAAAAAAAACTTTGGGCAAACTCTAAGTTTTTGTTTTTTCATTTTTTCAGACTTAAAGTAATATTCCAGGATACATGGCATTCTGATGTTCAAATCAGCATAAAATGTATTAATTATATTTTCTTTTGAGAGTGTGAAAAATTATTTTATAGCATTAGTTATTCTTTGGAATATAATAACTGGAAAAATGGTAGCTGCATCTGATTTTTGTGTGCACGTATAGGCATTTGTTGTGGCAAGTTAGCGATATTTATAGCATTCTCAGTCATTTAGGAAGTTCACAGTTACTAAAATAGAATAAGCCAACTTGGTTTTTTGTAAATGTTTGGCTGATTTGAAGGTGTTATGCCAAGATATGTTCCTGGATGTTGTTATCTTAATTTTTTGTTTTGAATAGTCTAAATAGTTACTTTAACTGCCAGGCATCCCTTGAATGCTGCAAAGCGGAGCACCACTAGCACTCACCAAATGTCCAACTTTCAGACTCAGGCGGTTTGATTTATCAGGTGACAGAATGCGTTCCTATCTGTTGTTCTCCCTTAAAGATAAATAGCCAGAACGGTGTTCAACATGAGTGTGCTGTAAAAAAAAAATGCTTTTATGTGAGTGGTTCAGTTTTATTGTTGAAAGAGGGATTTGAGTATTGTCACCTGGAGGAGCTAACAATTGAAATAAGTTTTATCTGCAACTTTTTTTATTAATAATTTGTTGTTTGTTTGAATTATTGAAAGAACTCAAAGTGTTTAAGATACCTTCTCAAAATTAATTCATGCTGACTCAGTATAGACTGACTATACCTACCTTTGTGGTTAGGGTATGTGAAGTGAACAATATATATATTCTAATTACAATATTCCAGTAAGTGGGTTACAATACAAAATAAGCATCCTTTCTGTGAATAAGATGAGAATGACCAAAATGCTTTTTCTCCTTCCAACAACGGATGGTTCCTGTGAAAACCGTTGATGTGGTACATCTTTCATTGTGAGTGATAGCAGTATGAATCTTGGAAGCTATTTGTTTCCTTTTAACACTTCCATTTTTATGGAATGTAATTAGATGACAAGTAGAGACAGTGGCTCTTAAGCAGTTTTTTGCATCCTGAAAAGAGCAAATACCAATTTACAGCACAGAAAACTTACTTAATATTATAATTATACTTTTGTTCAGGTGCTTTATAGTGTCAGTTAAACACAAATCATTTTCATAATCACAGCATCACTTGGGAATTTTTATTTACATCTGCTTCTCCACTTGTAAACCACTGAGTCTCTGGAAGTGTCTCTTAAAGCCATGTGGGCTGTACCTTTTGTAATGTCACATGTAGCTGTTTGTAAACCTTTACTGTTACCTTTTCAAACTTAGCGTGGACCACAGTCACATCAATTTTTTTTTTTCTCAGTTACATGAATGATTTCCATGCTAATACTTGAGTTCCCCTTCAAACACCAGTGACTACGAAAGATGTGCATATGCTGTGAATTTGAAAACAGAGGGCATGAGTCTTCTGCTGGTTTATCTCTGTATATAGATGTATGTGTGAAAAGGGAAAGAAATTATACAGTTGTTTTGGGATTCAGAGCTGTTGTTAGTGGCAAGAAGTTAGAAGAAGGGTAGGTTTGGCTAAACCAAAGGTAATGAAAGCTTGTAGAACTGCAGGATTAAATTACTATAAAGGAAATCACCTGGATGCTATAGAAGCTTTCTGTGGCAAGCGTGAAAAAAAGGGAAGGAATTAGCAGAGAAGAGTAAGAAAAGATATATAATATATAAACTGTGCTTAAAAATTATTTTAAAATCAGACTTTGGCAACATAAAATTATAACGAAGCTGTTGGGCATCAAAATGATAGATTGTGTTTGTTTTAGGAAACTTAAGTGGTACCAGAAAAATGAACATTTTAAAAATAATGATTGGAATGACCTTTGTAGAACCTTGCAATCACCCGAGGACTTTCAGTACATTTCTGTCTGTGTAAATTAACTTTTTCCATATTTGTGTTACAGATGTTAGTGAGATGTGTTAGATGTTTTAAACTGTCATTACCTTTGAACAGTGTGTTGCTGTTAAATGAAATTCCCTGACTATGTCATGGCTGCCATTGAAGTGGCACTTGTGAAAGATGCATGAGAGCTGTCGATAGTGGCACAAGTGGAAGTGGGAAGCCAGTCCATAATCTTGATAAACCACATAGACAACTTAGCTCCTGTAAAAAATTTCTAGATTTTTTTCATTAATTTTGTTAACTTCAGAGAGCCCTTTTATTTGAATTATTGTAGTACATAATTGTATAATAATGAGGGATTGACTAAATCACAATTCAAGGTTGTTAGATATTGGTGATTAAGAACCAAAGAGGATTTTCATGTTTTCTAAAGAGAAAAAATAGGAAATATTTCTAGTTTTAGTTCTTCATTGAGATAGTCCATTTTTTCTTTCAACAGTTATTCTTCATATTTTTAGGGCTATACCCATGAAAATAAAGATCTGGAAACAATCTCTTGTTTCTGATTGCCTCCTGCTTTCTCTTCCTCAGGTTATGGTGGCTGGTGTTAGTGAAACTTTCTTACTTTCATATATATATTGCAATATTGGGGTTTTTGTTTGGTTGGGTATTTTTTTGTCAAAGCATTGTTTAAACAGATGTGGCTTTTTTTTTTTTTTTTAACAGAACCCTGTCAAGAAAATTCCAGATTCTCATGAAATTACACTCCAACATGGGACAAAAACAGTAAGTGATAAAACATTTCTTGTTTTTTCTAGAACTGAGCAAGTCTATGAAATAAGTTAAAAAAGACTTAGTGTTAGCTGAAGTTCAAGAAGCTAATTCTTTTTCGTAATTTGTTGTTTTAGTCTAACTCTTAATGCGATTGAAAATGTGTTTTAAACCTCTTTCCTTTCTTGTAATAACCCAAACATGGTTCCATTTGACTCAACTGTAGCCTCATTTTCTTCTTCCTTTTTGTCAAATATACTCTCTGCAATTGTTAGAGTTCCTCTTCTAGGCTAGGCCTTCCCAATCTCAACATAGGTCTAATCTAGACTTTTCTTTGACTGGTGTCATGGTTGAACCCTAGCCAGCAACTAAACATCACGAAGCTTCTCGCTCACTCCCCCACAGTGGGTTGAGGGAGAGACTCAGAAGAGTAAAAGTGAGAAAACTCATGGGTTGAGACAAAGGCAATTTAATAAATAAAGCAAAACCTGTGCACACAAGCAAAGCAAACCAAGGAATTCAGTCACTGCTTCTGTCAGCAGGCAGGCATTCAGCCATCTCCAGGAAAGCTGAGCTCCATCACGCATAATGGTTATTTGGGAAAAGAAATGCCATCACTCCCAAAGTCCCCCTTTCCTTCTTCTTCCTCAACCTATATACTGCGCATGATGTCATATGGTACAGTATATGCCTTTGGTAAGTTGGGGTCAGCTGGCCCAGCTGTGTCCTTCTCAACTTCTTGTGCACTTAGCATGGCATGAGAAGCTCGCTGCTACTTAGCAACAACTAAAGCATCAGTGTATTATCAACATTATTCTCGTTCTAAATCCAAAACATGGCGCTATACCAGCTACTAGAAAATTAACTCTATCCCAGCTGAAACCAGAACAATATCCACCCTTTATTCGATGCCATTTATGTATATCATTTACAGCAAGTGGCTGTGTGGAGTTTAGTTGCCAACTAGGGTTAATACACGACAACTGGTCATGGATTTCAAAAAGAATGTTATTACTGAAGTTTTTAAGACTTCTTTGTAGCTGAATACAGGTCTGCTTCATTCTCCTTGAATCTTTAAGTAACTTTTAGATATAATTGTCAATTTATTGAAACTTTGTTCTTTCTTGTCTTTGCATCTTTTCTAAGGTTTCACCTCCAATATTGCTCCTTCACTTTCTTTTAAAGAACCACTGTCCGACTTGGAACTGTCATGTCTTTGTTCCCAGTATTTTTATCTTTGGATAATCTCATCTTCCAACACAAGTTCAACTGCTTTCATATACTGATTGATTTTTATGGCATAGAATTTTTTTTCTGGCCATGAATAGCCATGAATCTGTTCCCAAATCCTTTACCCATATTCTTCTTTGTTCATTAAAAAAGATGCTGCTGCTCCTTATCCTCTTCACTTTGGGCCATGACATAGATTTCAGTGAGAAAAGAATACTATGATTTCTTATATTGTCGTTATATCCTTTTGAAAGCAAGTCAGTTACTTCATAGAATTCTCACTCAAGGTGTACCTGATAATTTCCTTGGAGAGTTGGAAAAAAAAAAAAGGAAGAAAAAAAACCCCAGAAATTATTTGAGATAA
>VWYH01004040.1:132438-236464 GCA_013399365.1 Pampusana beccarii | reverse complement strand
AAGGAAATATGTATTTTTCTTTTTTTTTTTAAATTTTTAAGAAAACTCATGGATTAATTTTCTGTTTATGTAATTAATGCAATTATACACTTAATAATGTAACATTCAACGATATTAAATAAAAATGAAATAATAAGCATTAAATTAACATTTATCTCAAATTAAAACACTAACAATAATTTATGAATTTAAGATTTGAATTTTTAGTAATGAATAAGTATTAAGAAATTCATTATTGGACATTTTAAAGGCATTTTCTGGGGGTTTAAACTTAACAGTAAAGAACATTAATGTTTTTAGTGAGCTTTCAGAAATAGTTATTTTCAGAAGTGTCCGTTTATCTGGTGTCAAATTTTGCAATCTATCTTGGATGTGGAGAGGTGATAAGGTTTACCTATTTATTTTATCACAGACATAGAGATATAGAGGGAGGAAAGGAAAGAAGTGGTAAGTGTGTTATAAATGAAAATAGAAAAATATTCTCTTTTAAGACCTACAAAAGACTCTTTGTATTGCAGTAGACGAAAGTAGAGTGGAGCTTTATGCACACAGTTCATGGAACTTCTGGGCATACTAATTTCTGTGCATACTAGGATTTGTATACTAGTGTACTAGTGAAAACTAGTTTCCCGTTTTATGTGTGATAGTAATTGCTTCTGCAGTATGTTTCTTGAATACATTTCCTAACAAACTTCATTATGTAAAATTTTTTGAATTATTTGTGTCTGTGTTAAACTAGTAGATCTTTTGGTGACTTCTTAAAGCATAAGCTCATGTTATTTTGAACTAAAAGGCTTTGTAAAGTGGAAGTTACAGTTTTGGAAGACTTCTCAGGTATTTTGACTGCATGAGAATGCAGCTGTCATCGCCTAGAGCAGAGGTGAATTATAGTGTGAGTATACATAGCACAGTTGGATTAGCCTGGATGCAGTGAATGAAACATATCATTTAAAAAAAATCAGCTCTTCTGTAGAAGGACTATCTTTTTGTTTTAGTTGTTCTAGAATAAAGAAACTACTTACCCATGTTATTACACACATCTAAGGATGGGAGCAATTTCATACCTTCACATCAGTGCTTCACCCAATGTTTTAAAATACAGTCTTCTCATTATGTTCATACAGTGTACTGTATTTCAGCTAAAGTTACGTATCCCATCTGTACCTCTTCAATCTAATGAACGTGAGTTTGCTGATGACTCTATTCCTGTGCAGCTGAAAAGTCTCAGAAAAGATTTCCCAAGCTGGAGAGTCTTTCCAGAAACCTGATTAATTTCCCAGTTGCCTTGCTTGTACAGTGTAATAGGAGTTACTGTTCCCAAGAAAACTTCAGGGATATATATGTGGGGTTTTTTTTTTGTCCTGACACTTTTGATACATAGGTGAATATGAGAAAGCATACAAAATCAGAGGTATTCTGAACAGTGTGCTTTCTAACAGCTCATATCACAGCTGCTCCTTCCTGTTGTAGTTACCATAGAATAGAACACGTGAGTTTGTTAATTGAATACATTATTAATCTGGAGATGCCCAGTTTTCTTACATGTTAGAAATCATGAGTGAAGTGAATGGGCTTCAAAATTTGTGTTTAAATAGTAGAAGAGGGATTTTTTTGGAAACACCTATGAGGTCGCGTCTCTTTCATTTGAAAATCAAATATGTCATAGTGACATAATCACTAAGTGGAGTTTAATTCATTCTTAGGGATAGCACACAGGAGTACACTTAAACGTGATTTAGGGAAGTAAAAAGAAAAATGTTGAATCCACTCTGTAAATTAGATTTTATGGAGGTCACTGGATTAGGATGTCTGATTCTTTACATTCTTTAGAAGAATGAGGTTTTAGATCTTATCTAAAAGGTAAGATTTGTGCAACTGAATGCTCCTAAAATAAAGCAGGATAGTTAGATTAAGGAGGAGTCAGTTGCCTGGGGAAAATAGCATCATTTCTGCAGCATCTTGGTTTTCCTGAAAGTACCTTTTTCAAACTGTTTGCTATATGATGGCACTGGATGTTTGAAATACAGTGAGATACCAGCATGAGGAGCATTAGGAGCATTAGGAGAAGATGACTAGCCTTTGATAAACTAAGGAATACCTATTGGAAACTTTTGTATGTGAAAGTGGAAAAACTCAAAGGAAGCCCACACTCTTTTATATAAGGGAACTTTAATATAAGGAAATTTGTTTTTTAGCAAAACAGATTGTCTGTCTTAAAGAACAAATTCCATTCATAACTGGTGTTTTTATTGAAACATGTATTTTCTCTAAGTTATTTTTTCAACTGGATAGGGAAAAGGGAATATCTCATGCTAAATTCAATTTTTTAAACAAAGTTTTATGTGGGAAATATTCAACAGTTTACATAAGTTTTAAAAGTCTCCATAACACAGTGTATATACTAAAGCTTTTAAAAAAAATACAGTAGTAGACTAACGTGTCTTTGAGACAAGTTTTTTTTGGTGGTGCTTCTAAGTGTCTGTGTTAAGTCATAATGACAGTACTTTTCATGTATACATTTGAAGATACAGATGAGTATCTTTATATGCAAGTTATCATAGTTTTTATACATCAATATCTAGATTTTTTAATACAGGTTTAGGCATCTAAAAGTAATTGNATCTTCAAATCCCTTTACAAGCGTTTTCTAGAAGAAATAATAATGATAATAACAATAATAATTGTAATTGTTATCATCATAATTGTATTTTCTTGTGTTGAAGACTGTCTTCCTTGTTATGGAAGGGTTTCTGGATCTGATTACCTGTTTTATGTGTGTGGGATGACCCAGGTTTTTGTCCAATGGTTGAAAGTCATCCTCTGGTTAGAGTCTAGGTTTTACCCATGGTCTGCCTAACTTAAAATGCCTAATAGAGGTTAAATTGTGTTGTAGGGTTTAAAACCTAAGCATGAATTCAATATGAGTTTTATCATCTCATGTAAACTTTTTCATTCATTTTAACATTTCAGGTTGGGTATAATTTTAAGTAATTCTAATTTTTTTTTTTTCTCTGTATAGGTTTCTGCTTTGGGGTTGGATCCTTCAGGTGCCCGTTTGATAACTGGTGGATATGACTATGATGTTAAATTTTGGGATTTTGCTGGAATGGATGCCTCTCTCCAAGCTTTTCGGTCACTCCAGCCTTGTGAATGGTAGGCACAAAGACTGCCTTTTTCACCTAAGACTGTGCCTGTGTTAAGCTCTTAACAGAATGCACAGAAGCCTTGTAAGATAGCTTGTATCCCATTGTGCTTTTTGTGGTACGTGGAATGTGAACCCAAGAACTTCCCTGCTTATGTCTTTTCATGCATTTTCCAACACCTTGCATTTTTTCCCCTTTTCGAAAACTACAAGTGAATTTTCAGAGGAAATTGTTAAGAGCATATCAGCAAATTATGGACCTCTCGAAGAGACACGTTGACTTTCATAGTAATAATCAAAATTAATAGAATATGCTTTCAATATGTACTCTGCTTATATAAAATTAATGAAGAAAAGAACAATGTTAAAACAGTTGACTCCTTTGTCAAGAGCCTCTGTAGGTGCTGCCAATATTTCTGAGTGGGAGGTACCTAATTTTCATTAAATCCCTGTTTCTGGAAGCACTGGTCCTTTGCATTGCACTGCTAGTTGAGTAACTACATAGTGTGTATTTTGAAAAAGTGTAAATCCGTTGTATTTTTTAAAGAAAAAAGGTATATATTTATTTACATTTATCTATACATTCATATACGTAAAATAAAACAAAATACAGGAAGAATTTTTTAGAGAATTATTTCCCTACTGTCCATAGTGTTCACTGGTAATTCAGCAGGAAAATGAACCAAGTGCATTTACTTATTCCAGAGTACTAGAATGTAGACGTTCTTCAAAAGGAGTGCATATCTTATGCACAGCAAACTTTCAGATAAAAGCATTCATAAATTAATAACACAGTTCTAGCAAAGTACTTTTTATTGTCTAACTAACGTGGTGCATTTTCTAAGATACTTTGGTATGCTTAAAAAGGGATTGAAATTTGTTACGCACAGTAGGTAGTCCTTAGAATGTCTATTTTTAATCATTATTGTCATAAGAAGTTACACCTGAGTTTTGGTCAATTCGTAGAGTCAATTTGGTCAATTTAGAATGTGTGTGACTAATGTGCAAAGATGTGCAAAGAATTTAGATAATGAAAGATGAGAAAAACATGGGGCTGTTAGCCTGAAAAGGAGCAAAATAGAAAGGAATTCTACTGGTGTTCTGAACTGTGAAAATTCAGGAAAATAGAAACTGTGCCTTGACACCTTATGCAATTCTAATCTCTTTGACAGACTTATTATAATAAACAGATGAATGGCACATTTACTTTGAAAACGTAACTTGGTAAACATGTAACTTTGAAATAAATAAATAAAATTATCCACATGTGAAGTCTCATTCAGACTTTTCTGTCATGAGTTTCATTTACATGATTAGTTAGCAGGATACAAATGGTGTTTTCCTCTCCTCTGTCATAAATGAGCAGTAAGAAAGAGCTGACAGTCGTTATTCTCACAGTAGGAGATTATTTTAACTGAAGGATTTCCAAATTTAGCAGAAGAGTTCATTCAAATTTAGTAGTACTTGGTAATAATGGTATAAGACATGAATATAGTGTAAAAACCACGAGTACAGTGTATGTTAATGAAATGTCCCATTCAAGGAAAACAGCTTGCAAATACATTTGCAACCTCCTTTTTGTAAAAACTAATAGTAAATTGTGAGCTTGAAGTGTTTGTTATCCCTGAAACTGTTCATTTAGTGTGTTTTAAGTATCTCATAAGTATTTTTATAGGAATGTTCTTGGTGAAATGTACATTCTTGTGTTTTGAGAATGTTGAAATACCAATATAATACATAAAAACATAAATATATAATAATATTAAAAAATATAATTTACTGGCGAAATCTCCAGGAATTTCATTAATGCTGCAAGTCTCCTGTA
This sequence comes from Pampusana beccarii, assembly GCA_013399365.1. Classification (NCBI taxonomy): domain Eukaryota; kingdom Metazoa; phylum Chordata; class Aves; order Columbiformes; family Columbidae; genus Pampusana; species Pampusana beccarii. Next base: position 231,497 of record VWYH01004040.1, on the reverse strand, counting down.
CTAATTTTGGGTGTTTAAAAATATATTATTTAAATGCCCCTTCCGTATCTCTTTGTAAACATTAAACTGGAGCTATAGCTCTGTGTGATAAGAAGTTCCAAACTCAAGAAAAAGTTCCTTCATGCTGACATTGAGGCATGCTGGTGAGCACTATGTGGAATAGTGTGTAACTTATGCCCAGGTGTGTATATATTTTTAGTGGAATTTATTGCAAGGACTGTTAGCTTTCACAGACCTTAATTTCAAAGAATTCTGAGGAGTTCTGGTATGGAAGCTTCATATGTTAGCTGAAAGCCAGTTCTGAAGCCATAAATTTAATTTCACTTTAAGAGTAAAAAAGCTTGAGAACAATCCTGTGTTGTCCAGGCTCCATTTTGTAGCATAATATCAGGTTACTTTGTTAATTTCTCCTTGGATTTGGGACATAAGAAAACAAAAAGAAAAAAAAAAAAAGAGCCTGACAAAAGACTAGTACCTTCAAACCACACCTTGGTGTTAAAGGTGAAGGCAAGGGTAAGGCAAAGCTGTGTTACATGTGTAGAAGTTCTTTTTGTGTGTCAATTCTACCCATGTATATAGCTCTATACTGAAAGTCCTGGCAGAAAGTACTATGCACATTTGGGAACTTTAAACCAAAATTACTTGGATTAGTGCTATTAAAGGGAACTGTTTTTGTAAGTTTCCCAAGACTTTTGCTTTAACATTAATAAGAACCAAAAATATTTTTTTTAAGAATTGCCTCTGCAGGGCCGCACTCTTGGTCATGCTCCAATAAAAATCTGAAAAGTGGTAACTTCTGGGGCTTTGCAAATACCCTGCTTATAGAACCAATTTTTGGACATCATTTTAAAAGTCATATTGCACAGTCACAAAGGTGGTTTTTTTTAACCTCTAGATAAAGGTTGTGGAAATCTTTTCTGTCAAACCTGTTTTTTTTCACGACTGATTTGATGAAGTATTAGTTATGTTCCCATTGTGCTAGGCACTGTAAAATCGGGTGCTCTTCCTTGTTAAAAGAAATTTTAAATCTAACTAACATGAAAACAAAGTTTGTTCCAACATGCTGATACAAAACTACGAAGAAGCAATGAGAAGATATTTGTCAAATTATGAACAGTGCTGTGTTAACAGTGTTAATATCTGTAGTTTTAATTTCAGGAGTTCGGTGTCTGAAAAACAGTTTTCTCAGAAGACTCTGTGGGCCTTTACATATTGTGGATTCTCTCGGAAATCAGATTTTACTTTTGGGCAACCTGTTTGATCATATCTAGTGGCCAAATCCTCTTTTTGCATGAGACATACATGAAGCAAAAATAGTATTTTGGTGTAGTTTTTAAATGTTTGGGTTTGGTTCTTACATTTCAATGAAAGGTGCAGAATGTGAGTCTGTGCTTTGGAGATGTGTTGGGTATTTTCTTTTGACAATTTCAGCGTTAAAGTGTGAGAAATATAACTAGATAAGTTATTCATTCTGTATGCAGTACTCAGGTGGGGCTTGGGAATATTTTGAGCTTTGTACAATTCATGTTACACAGCAAGAGCCCTTGAAGTCTAACTGGGGACAATTTATTAATTCCAAAGACATGCTTGTTGCTCTGAAGCTGTGTCTGATGGATACTTCAGTCTAGGTTTATCAGCTGTCTTCAGAGAATATTCTAAACTTCATGTACTGTTTCTCTTTTGGTTTTTTTTTTTAATTTTTTCACTGTTTCTCCTGACCTTAATGTGGCTGACCTTCTTTCTCCTCTTCTAAGCAAGTATCCATTTTTGCTCTTGAGGCTCAAGATGCTTTTCCAGACATCGCCTGTGATCTGTTTCGGAAATTCCCAGATCTGAGTGTCTCCTTTCTACTGAAAATCAGAGTTTATAATGCTTAGCCAATTTGGCTGCCACTTTATATTACATCATAGGGTGCTTGAAGCAATTTTTGGCTTTTGAATCATAGTGTAATCAGTTTTGCCAAACATTTTTTGAATGAAAAACCTAGGCTTAGTTTACGTTACTATGATCAATGCAGGACTTTTAAAACGTGTATTACAATGTTTTTTGTGTTTTGTGTTGTAACTCGTAGTTTGAGGGTGGATTTAACAGTAGCTTCTACTGAGTTTGTCATGAAGTCACTACCACGTAAGACATGAAACGTTAAAATTGTTAAGTTACAATTTGCATAGTCAGTTTTGTTGATCATCTGACTGTAAATTTTACTGTGTGAAATTGTGTTAAATTGAGTTTCCTTAAAGTTACTAGGATTTGAATGCACTTGGTTGTGTTCTTCGCTCATTTGAGGACAGTTTGATGCCATGGGAATCCAAATCTAGCTGGCAAATGCATTCCAGTCTTTAATTTGGGTTTAATTTAATTGCAGAGCTGAAGCATTAATATAAAGTAATGTTATTGTGCACATTCTGTTAATGGTCTGTGATATAAATTCTGGCAGATGTGAGGTGGATAGACTCCTTTGCATCTTTTTCCATCCTTGTAATGGGGTATATAGATGGGTGGTGATCAAAGGGATATTTGCTTCAGATACAGCAACTGCAGTGAACTTTGTTCATAAAGCAGAATGCTGAGAGAAGATGCCAAAGCTGGAAATTGATTTCTCACTCATCAGCCATCTTCCCACTTTCAGTTAATAATTTTTGTTGTCTTGGTATAATATTCCATGATTCCTGTTCCAGGTATTCTCAATAAATAGAAGACATATGTAAGAGAACCTTTACAGCAAATGAGCAATCCTGTAAGACGTAGTAGACTAGGCAGATTGTTTTCTACTGTCACATTTCTCAGCTTGATGGTGTATTTAACTTTGTCCAAGATTCTGATGGAACTATATCCCTGAACATAGAAAAAGATGCAAGAATGCTGACATATGACTAATTTCCTGGTGTACAATCTACAGTGAAGTTTTATGTAGGACTACAATGTACTTTTATAGTAATTTGTAGATTACTGTAAATCCACATGTTGCTTTTGACAAGATGAAAAAACAATTTTCAGCTCTGACGAGCTGAATCTGACATGTACTATTTTTCACTTGGAGTTATAAGAACATTCTTAAATGTTTGCCAGCAATTGCATTTTGGGTGCCAGCTTTCTGAATAATATTGTTTGTTGTGTTGTTGAAGAAGGAAATGTGACACGCACACACACGCAGAGGAATAAAAAGCTTTAATCCATTGATCTCAGATTATTTTTTCCGCCTTTTTAGTATAGGAATATGTATGGGTTTATTTCTGCAATATGTTTTCTCACCATTGACACTTCTGTTTTAGTGTAGGCTTACAAGATCTGAAGTTAATNCCTTTTAGTCACCAAATCAAATCTTTACAGTATAGCAGCACAGGAGATGTCATTCTCGTTGTCTCTGGTAACTCGCAGGCAAAAGTTCTTGACAGAGATGGCTTCCCAGTAATGGAATGCATAAAAGGAGACCAGTACATTGTGGATATGACAAACACAAAGGTAAAGTCAGAAATTAATTGAATGCCAGAAGACTGACAATATAGTGTATTTTTACTCTTAATGAGAAACCTCATGAACTTCAGTAAAGAAGGATGCAAAACCCTGTCTCTGGGTTGTGATAGTCCGTGTATTGATACATGCTGGAAGTTGTGGAACCTTCATCCGTGAAGATTTTCAACATCCAGCTAGACAAAGCCATGCCTGACCTGATCCGGTGTTGGCTGTCATCTGGCTTTCAGTGGGGTTGACGTAAGTGGACTCAAGAGGTTTCTTCCAACTAATGTTTCTGTGCAGCAACAACAAATTTATCTTCCAAAAAGTGTATATTTTAAAAATTGTCAGCTTCCCCCATACCTGGGTCAAACCAACCAAAAAAAATGCTAGAAACTATTGATCTGATTTAGTCTCTTGCTTTCTTCTACCCTCCATTATTTTGCTGATACAATTTATGTCTTTCAAAGCAGGGGTTGGAGGTTGTTATTGTTGTTACTTCCATGCTGTAAGACTAATAAGCAACCATATTCACATTTTTAATGGTAGTTAAAAATGCAAATGGCAAAGGTCTGCTTCATAGTTTTGAAGTATCTTAACAACAGTTGATTGGGTTTTGACCACTTTGCCTTCACATTTCCATGATTTGTATAAGACAAGGATTCTATTTACATAAATAATTTAAATTCAGGTCAGTTTTTTAGATAGCTTAAGCCTAAAAAGTAATGAAAAAATCTACTGCTCAAACTGATGATAAAGTTGATTTATTTATTGCTTGTAAAACATATTGCCAAATAACTAGACTAAATTCTGTTTTGCCTAAAGCTGTTCTTGTCAGATGACTATTTTTTTTGGCTAGAGATATGTATATAAAACCATAAAATGGTAACATCTGCTTTAGTTCTTGTTTACTTTAAAATAATTCAGATTTTCTTTCTCTTGTAAACTTCTAAAATTCCAGTGTATTGTGGTCCAACGGTCAAAATGCTAAAATATTTGTTATATTGCCCCATTAACTTTTCAGTATTTCTCTCTGTATTGGTGCTTAAAGCAAACTGAAGTAATTCCAGAATTGCAGGAGTAGTTTCTAAATATCTCTTTGAACGTAGTCAATGAGCATGTGCCTACACTTCAAAGAAGTTAAGCCAGCTGGACAAAGACAATTTTATATTCGTAGTCACCATAATGGCAATCACTTATTTTGGATAAAATCCTTACCTTCTGTTTGTCCATCCTAAAGGAACAGGGCTGACTACTCAATTTGCAGCCTCTAATAGTTTATGAACGACTCACCTGAGGTTAAATCCATCTTGACTCTTTAATTCTGTTTCCTCAGTTTTCTTCAACAAGGTCTTTGCTTAGTGTATTTTAGCATTGAGTGCCACCCTGGTAATTCTTGTTATTTTTGTATAGCTTGGAAAATTTTCATGAAACCGTATTGATGCCTATTGTTTCATCCTTTCTCTGTATTACAGTTCTCTCAAGAGGAAAAGGGAAAGTATGAATCCATGCCATGTTCTGAAAGAAAAAATACAAGTAGAAGAATGGCTGGGTTTTTATAACATGCAAATGAAAACATACATGGGTTAATTAATACATTAATCAGAGTTCATAAAATCTGTTAAATCATTGTGATGTCAGTTAATCATTGCTGTGGTCAGAAGGATCTGATTTGGCCCTCAGCTTTCATGTGATTCTACTTGAAGTATTTGGAGTAAAACTTATAAAACCTTATAAGACATGCTACAAAACCTTGTAAGACCTCTTTGTGTTTATTTCTTCAGGGTCACACAGCAATGCTCAATTCAGGTTGTTGGCATCCAAAAATAAAGGAAGAATTTTTGACATGTTCTAATGATGGGTGAGTATTTGAGGTCTATCTTTGTCACCATTTGTTGAGAGGCTTGCTTGGCTTCAGTGTTTTAATACTGTACACTAATTTGCTTTAAATATAATTTTTTAAATCCTGAGCAAGTGCTCAGGACAATGTTAGGTGTGAACTGGAAGCAAAAATTTTGTTTCCACTCTAGATAATTAATGTTTGGGGAGTGTTGGTGTTATTTTAGTTTTGTAATTTAAGATTACTTTTAATGGTATTTCATGAAACTTGTTCGTTAAATATGTTTTTATGAAAATTCTTGGACAAAATTTAACTTTACCTGGTATATCTTCAGAGTAGAGTAATTCCTGTGTAGAGACTCAAAACTAACTGGATTCACTGGCAGATAGAGTATTTCAATTGGAAGTTGCTAGTTTTTTGTTAAGTTTAATTGAATATTGATGGATGTTGTTTGACAAGTGTCAGACTATTAGAAACTGTTTTGTGGCTTCAGTCTTGATCTTTGTGGTTAGAATCAAACTGCAAAATCTCATTGTGGCAATTGCATTAATTAATAAAGTTACTGCAGCCGTCAGTAGCAAGACCATGAGTGATTTTTGAACGAATGTTTCAAATATGCAATCTCCTCTATTCCAGAGTGACAGTGAGTGGGAAGACTGGGTTGTCTCATTAATGTATCTGTAGTGTGGTCAATGGTAAACAGAAGACTCCAGTTATCAATTACTTTAAACAATGTGTTGGTTTTGTTGTTGTTTTGTTTTTCCCAAAAAAGGCTAACTTACTGACTTAACACACGGGTATATGAAACAAGGATTTTGATAGGAAAATTCACAATTTCTGATAAGATTGTGGCAGAAGGAAAAAAACCTTAAATACTACAGCGCGGTTTACAGACCAGTTCAGTTGTAAAAATACATGCAAGTTAAACCAACTATGTATTTTTTCCAGCTTGTAGACACAAAGGTTTTACTTCCATAGTAGATGTATTTATTAAGTGATAGAATAGATACTTTAGAAAATTCATTGCTCTTTTAAATGTAGTTAAACATTAGTACAGCTTCTTAATTAAGTTGAATAGTTTGTAGAAAATGAAAAACAGATTAAGGTATTACAAATTATGGAGACAACATATACAAATTATGTATAATTTTGTCCCATCTAAGTAAGTGCCTAACTAATACACCAAATATAGATTCAGTGCATCCATGGTGCTTGAATTGCTGTGAATTGAAATGGTCTGGTCGAGTAAGTAAAATCCAGATAAACACTACTACAAATGGCTGCGTAATTTAATTTTGAGAGACACTACATGACTGAAATTACAGGAAAAGTATTTAAAACCCATTTCATTTTATTTCATGTTAGTGACAGGTCTTTCCAGGATTTGGACATATCATATGAAAAGAAACAATTTGGATTGCTTGATTTGCAACACAGGACTTAATTGTTAAAAGATCATATTCTGCCTGTGAATTTTAACAATAACAGAAACTGTGAAGTCTCCAAAGTCTCCAGTGTTTAACACTAATTAATCTTAAGACTGGAGCTGTAAACTAGAATAAAGTAGTTCCAGTTGGAGGGGATGTAAAATGATCAACTCGTCCAACTGTCTGATCACCTCAGAGTTGACCAGAAGTTACAGCAGGTTGTTAAGGGCCTTGTCCAAATGCCCTGTAAGCAGTGACAGGCTTGGGATATCGACCACCCCTCCAGGAAGCCTGTTCTGTACCCTCTTGGTACAGAAATGCTGCCTGATGTCCAGTCTGAACCTCCCTGATACAGCTTTGGACATTTCCCACGTGTCCTGTTACCAGATCCCAGGGAGAAGAACCCAGCACTCCCCTCTCCCCATCCTCTCTTCAGGAAGCTGTAGAGAGCAATGGGGTGGCCCCTCAGCCTCCTGTTCTCCAAACTAGGCAAACCCTCTAAGCTTTTTATCCTGACAGTGCACTCCTGCTCTTATATACAGTAAAGATGAGCTCTGGAAGTTTTGCGGTTTATTTCTATTAGTTTTGTTCCGAAATTTGTACTAGGCATTGTGGAAAGGTAAGATGACTTGAATTGTGGTGACTGCTCTGGAACTTTTAATATGGAAGAGGTGCTATCTGGATCCCTAGATGTTGAGATTTAATCCTCACACTGGAAAAGGAAATGCCACATCTGGCATGTGTGGAGAAGGACAACTAACACTGAACACCAGAGGGTCAGTCCAGAGTGTATAGATGTAGAATGAAACCAGTGTTGCCTTTAATAGGCATGAAGGAAGGCTGAACGTACCCCAGTTTTCCTGACTTTAGCCTCTATTGGACAGCACACGGAACACTAAAGCAAGGCTGTATTAGCTCTTAAACAGGTACTTCTCACTTAGTCAGCTTCTGTGTACTCCAGACTTGGTTGCCAGAACCAACACCTGCTTTTAAAGATTCTTGCAAGAGGAGTTGTAAGGGTTTCCAATTTATCATCTGCAAGTTTGGAAGCTGCTGAAAGTAAGAGTTGAATCATGTGTGTCATGCTCCTTGAGGCATGCTGAATGGCAGTGTTTGTGGTTGAAGGAGATGAGGACACAGGGGAGCACCTGAGGGGTGTTAAATGTACTGTAAACCCTAATCTGTATGTTATGTGCTTATAGATAAAACTTCCACCACCTCTGGAGCAAACAGTCATTCATAAACTGACTGTTAGAACTATTTACAAATTGTGGAGTATATTTTATCTGACTGCTATAGCATTCGCATTGCCTGTCTCTCCAGTTGAACGGATGTCACTTGTGTGCAGTTTAAAAATAAAGTAAGGAAAGAAGATTGCATTTTCTGGTTGGTGTGTTGAAAGCAGGAACTTTCATGATGCATAAAGAAGTTAAAAAGCAAACTTTGCAAGTAGACTTGTGGAGTCAAAGGGAAATAACACGTTTTAAATATGTTTAAATAAATGCTTTTAAAATATTTTGTACATATACTTCTTTTTATGTTAACCTGCTATAACTCATATTCTTACTTGGGAGTATTCTTTGTATACACTTGGCAGTTTCTTTTGATTCCAGGTGATTAAGGCAATAGTAATATCCTGAACTAAACAATAATTCAAGTGAAAGCTCTTAGAATTGCTACTGTAAAAGAAATATTTTGAGATTTTATCTGTTTCTTGTGATTTATTCATGGCATTCAAATTTGCTTTGCATTTTAAAATATAAATCCTATAAGTAGGTTTTGACTATAGTGCATCTGGTTTGTGATTAAGCTATTTGTAAGTTTATTTCTTCAGACTGCAGATATATGGGTTACCAGCAGGGAGTCTCAGTGTGTTTCGTATGGCTGTTCAAGGACACAATGTTAAACTTGGAAAAGACTACATGAGAAAAAGACACAGTTCCTTCTGACAAAGCTGGTCAGCTTACACACTAGAATGAGCCTTCCCTTAGACCTGATGGTTACAGAATAAGTCTGAAAACTCCTCTGTTTGACTTGTATAAGTTCGTGCCCACTTAAACAATTGTTAGTAAATACATATAACTTAGAGTAGCTCACTTCATTTTGTTTTCCTTGAAAATACTGTAGATGATCGCTTGTTAAAACATTTCTTACTTCATGTTATAGTAAGATTTTAAAAAACAATATTTTTTAAAAAATAGTTTCATTGTTCTTGAATTAAGAGATGAATAATAATTTTGTTGGCCTTTTACAGATTGTTCAGAGTTTGTTAGCTTTTAGTTGCAGAAGGAAGTAAGAAATTTGTCAGTTCTTTAAGTAATCTGATGATTAACCTTAAGTGTATGGATGAATAACACTAATTAACCTAGAGATTTAGTTAAGGAGTTCTTTATTTGAATGTATTTTTTAAACTAGGTTCAATCTTGTGCATGTATGCTGAGAACTGTGTAGTGCTGCTTTTAGCTTTCCAGTATTTCAAGTGATTAGAATAAAATTGCATCAAAAGAAAAGGCAGACATGGAAACTCAGCTGTCTTATCTACGGCTCTGCAGTAATTCTTTCTTTAAAAGTTTGCCTTACAGGTATGATAATTTCAATTTTCACTAATTTGACCGTTGTTAATTTATACTAACGTTTCACTCTTTTTAAAGCCTATATACAAAGCTCTTTTTAGTATCGATATTAAATTGATTTAAACCTTTCTTGCACAGGCTATATGTTGCCTAGAACTTTAAATACCCCACAGCTGTTCTTGAAAGATCAGTCCCTTTTAATTGCACATAGTCCTTGCCGTTCTCGATATAGCTCAGATACAGTGTGTGATCAAGAACATCTTTGTCTTTTTCATGATGCCTTTACCACGTTATTCAGGCTTATTTAGAACATATGCTAATTAAGTCAAGGATCTGTCAATTTATCAGTATTTTAGGCATGTCTACAGAACTGCACTAAAGTTTATAGTAACAGAAATGCCAATGTGAATGCACTGCCTGAAAGTCAAAGAAAATTTTGAAAGTGAAAAAGACTTTAAAAATATTCTCCTCTCTGGAAATACACCTGAGCAGGCTGACCTAAAAAAATACCTTGTGTTTTAAGACATAACTAAGTCCCTGTTTATATCATTTCAAAATATCAGTTGACTTCTCTGTTAAAACAAAGGAGGAAGAGGAAACGGATAATATTGTTTTCATTATTTGAATGTTTTCTTATCACAAATGTGATAGGTAGTGCTGTATGAATAAGCAAGAGAGCTCAGTGATATTAGATGTGCCAGCAACAGGTGTTCTGTGTCCCTACTCTCATATATCTTTTCCTTTTAGAAGTAGAATCGCAGCCAAACTTGAAATTTAGCAGGGCTGAACTATGTGATTTGTAACTGCAGCTAGGGCTGTGGTTGCTTAACAGCTGGTTTACTGTAGAAAATTCCTCTCACAAGTCTTCTCCTCTCTCACCCTCTAGTGTGTTAAGTTGATGTTCATACTTTTCGAAACGTATCTTAGCGAATATTGACTGCTATCACCAAGTGACCTCTGTAATAAGTTATTTAGGGGATAAATTGCACTTCAGTGTAGATCTGTCTCCAGTTAAATAGATGGAGTTATTTCAGCGAAGTATCTTCAAATCTTCAGAAATATAAAGCTACTGGAGAGTGTCCAGAAGAGGGCCACAAAGTTGGCGAAGGGTTTGGAGAGGAAGCCGTATGAGGAGCAGCTGGAGTCACTTGGTTTGTTCAGCTGGGGGGACACTGAGAGGAGACCTCGTGGTGGCTACAGCTTCCTCACAAGGGGAGGAGGAGGGGCAGGCGCTGATCTCTTCTATTTAATGACCAATAACAGAACCCAAAGGAATGTCAGGAAGATGTGCCAGGGGAGGTTTAGGTTGGACATTAGGAAAAGGTTCTTCCCCCAGAGGGTGGTGGACACTGGAACAGGCTCCCCAGGGAGGTGTCACGGCCCCAAGCCTGACAGTGTTCAAGAAGAGACTGGACAAGGCCCTCAGACACATGGTGTGAACTGTGGGGTTGTCACATGCAGGGACAGGAGTTGGACTTGATCTTTGTGGGTCCCTTCCAACTCAGGACATTGTGTGATTCTATGAAATAAAATTTTGCATTTAAGGTACGATTTAATCCTTAGACTTTTGTCAAATGTGTGGTTCAAATATGAAGCTACTCTGCTCCATGAGATAGGGTGTTAAATGTTGGTGTGTTGTTTGGGGTTTTTTTTGTTTGTTGTTTGTTTGTTTTTTAATCATACTGTTGCTTAGTAAATGTTCTCTGTGTCTTAAAAAAGAGAAGAATTTCTGTTACTTGTGCCATGAGTTAGAATGAGGGATGACCGTAGAGAGTATTGAGAAGGGAAAAGTGGATACATTCTTAAAATCCTTCCTTCAGGTTTTAAACTATTAATGCTCGACAATGGTAGTTTAACTACCTTTTTAATGCAACGGTTGACAATAAGCTTACTATCGCAAATGTGATTTTTAGTTTCAAACATGAAAAATACAGTTTGTGAAGGACGAGTGGTGTAGATAGTACTTTTGCATAACTTCCATATGTTTGCACGCATTGCTGTTTAGACATTTTTCTCTCCTTTAGGACATCATTGTGGCCTTGGTACTACTTGTGGAGGTTTTTGAAATTTCATACACCATAGTGAACACTGCTGCTTCATGATCACCTTAACCTCAACTACCTTTCACTTTTTATATATTAAACAATCTGTCCTATTAACCAGGTTCACATCTAGAAGAGCTGCTGTCTTGTCTCCCTCCCATAAGCTGCCTTGTTTCTATAATATGTCTGTGTAGGTGGTAGCTATCAGTATATGACTTCTCCTTCATGATCTTTGTTTTCTGGCAAGTATTCCTTTAGTTAGGTCCAGAACTGCATAAAGCCTTGATAGCATGACAGGAAAGAGATTTGAGCAAGGTCTGGAATAGTACTGCTGAAGATGTCCAGCAATCGGTTTTCCTGCCCACAGAGCAATAAGTTGTTATTCCTCCCACAATACCATTCTGCCTGTCTTGAACTGGCAAGCTCCCTTCAGCTCAGCTGACTCTGTTTTCATGCAGGTGATGAGTTCTGTGCCCCATAAGCTTTAGAGCAAAGTCACCTAGCACAGTTCACATACTTGCTTCTTGGATTTTTTTTCTATGTCAGTGTGGTCTCAGGAGAGCATGAGATTTGTTATCTCCAGCCTGCTTGGCCATGTACTGTGAAGGACAGCTCTGCTGGCTGTGAATCTGGGTTTACATGGCGTTTTTCTTGGATTATAGAATCTAATCTTCGGGTTACATACTGTCTGCTCGCTCTAGGTTGATAGCCTCTCAGCCTAAGCTGATTACACTTTAAATTAACACAGCCCTGGAGTTTGTCTGAGCTCTGTTAGGACCTGCAGTAGCTTGGTAGACAACTGGAGAGCTGGAGCTATAATTTTCCTTTAATGCATTAAGTATCAATAATACTGTGCATCTGAAGACATAAGTGAAGGCAGAATCTACCTGTGCAGTTCAGTATAATTATATTGTTTTGCTGTTATGCAGATTTTTTGTAGATTTTTGTAGATTTTTTGAATACTATATTTGAAGAAATGACAATTAAACTTGTTACATGTACCAACATTTTTTTGTTTAAAAGCACCAAACGAACTACAACATTGAAGAAAGCTTTTGGATAAATATTATTAGTTTTAACACCTTCAGTATGTTAAACATTTTATGTGTGATAAACACAGTTAAGACTGATTAGTCTGCAGCTTTGAACACTGCTGAGAGCATGAAGATAGAAATGTGAAGGCTACTACCAAGATGTTTGTATAAGCTTTCGTTAGCACTTAAGCATCAGCACAGCATCTGTCTTTACAAATTTGAAGATTATTTGGGAAAGCCTACTTGAAAATAATTACTACTGTTTCACTTTTATCTAGAGGATCGTTTTAAAATCCTTGTTTAACTGCAAAATCTTAGGCTTGTGCTTTTGTGCAGTTTCTAGATTTACTTTGTAAAACAAGCTGCATGATATAGAGTGTAGGACCTCCCTTGGGGTCCAAAGTTACTACAGCCCCAAAAGGTCACCCAGAATTATATCTGCTTGCATCATACTGCTTTACAGGGTAAGGAATGCAAATAATATTGAGGTTAAACAACTGAGTTTGCCAGTGGTGTAGTATGGCTTGGACTTCAATTCTACAAAAAATAATAATTCTTGTGAAGTTGTTTCAAGCGCATATGTAGGTGTGTATACACATGCATATTCACTTCACATGAAATATTCCATGTGAAGATGAAATTCTGAAGTTTGAAAATTTTTCATCAAGTCTTTTATGAGGTACTTTTTTCGCAGGACAATGTTAGTTTAGGCAAATTTTCAGGATTAATATAGAACATAAAATAATACCATTCCATTCCTTTTAGAACTGTGCAGTGAGTGGAGCAGGAAGGGACAGCCTTTTCAAAGGAAGTTGGCTTTTGCTAGTCAATCACAGTGTTCCTAGCTTAGCATGGGAAGGCAGTAGTTTTGGTCTGTATATTTGCTTCTCTTGTCCTAGAATACTTAGTATTTCACTTCTCACCTGTGTTGTGCACAGTTTAGGTTATATTAATAAGCTTTCCTTCAAACTTTTCTCTACCTCCTTTCCATTAAAATGGGACAGACTGGAAGAGTTGTTTAATTATTACGTCTTTACTGGTCTTGGGTCACTTTGAGATGAGTTACATTATACTTTTGAACTGCCCCGTTAGCAGATCTGAGGCGTAAATAACTTCTGGCAGGATAGAAATGATGGGAAACTGGAAGTTTTAATATTTCCATCAGCTCAGCTTGATATCAGATAGGTAAGAAGACAGGAATTTGCTGGTTTTAAAACTGATAGGAAACTTCCCAAGTTTTTGGGCCATATACAGATTGGTGAGCAAACACTTCCGTTGGGATGGCTTTATTCCACAAGTATCTTTCATTCCAGCAATTTCCTTTCCTGTCTTCTCCCATGAAGACTTGATTATGTCTTTTATTGTATAAAGATGAAATCCATTCCTTTCAAGTATTCAATGGTTATTTTAACCTAGAACTCAATGAAAAGATTGTTTTCTCATGAGATATGCATCTTATTTGAATGATCAAAATTCTTTGATTATTCTAGTAATAATAGGAAGTACAATAGACTTAGTAAACTAAACTCTAATGTTTTTCTTTGATAATGAGAAAGTAAAGTAGGGTAGACAAGAATTTATTTTGGCACATTTACTTACAAAGATTAAATATGTATTCTGTCTAAGAAAATAAAATTAAATTGCCATGATTAATGTTCAAATCTGATTCTGTATTAAAGTTATGCAATAATGACTAATGATAGTTAATATCTTATAGATCAAAATCCTGGGAAAATATTTGCTTTGGGTTTTTTGACATTTGAAATTACAGGTAATTTCATTGTGTAATGAGATTTAAAATTGTTCCTCTTATCAGGGTCTTCATGTTATGTAAATAGATGTTACAGTTAAAATTCCACCGATAACTTGCCTTTTTAGCACCTAAGAGATCTATGTTGAATGGTTCTTCTTTTTCATGAAGTCAATTGGAACAGGCTGAAGTTGTATTTCTCAATTAGTGGGCTTTTCAAAGGTGTATGGTTTTACTGGATATTTGTTGGTCTGGAAATGCTTTTGTTCAGAAAATTCTGTTTAAGACTGATAAATACCGTTTTGCAAGTGGGACAGAAGATCATAGAAATTCTATATGGTTTTTTGTGAGAGAAACTTCTCTTGTTTATTTAATCAAACATTTTATGATTTTTTAATAGTAGCTGTTAGGTTACAAGCGGTAAATTATAATCCAAAATCTGTTTATTTTTTTCCTGTTCATTCCAGTGAGTTTTGTTTGTGACTTTTAAAGGGTTTATCTTGTAAATACATGTGAGACATTTGTCATGTATCAGCTGGACTGGCTAGTAGGAAAAGGATCTCAAAACTGGCAATCTGAAATAAACAAAACAACATGTTGCTAATGTGATTTCGTAAGATTGGACTATTGCCTCAAAATTTTCGTATTTTTATAAATTATTTTAATTAAAGCATATTTTTTCAGATAAAGTGTGAATCTATTTCTAGTAAAACTCGAACACTAAATATTAGTCACTGATAATGAGAGCAGATTGGTTAATGAACTGGGTGAAGACAACAGCATGTGAGGTCATAAATGGAGAAGAATATTTTCAAAACTCATACATGAGACTTAGTTACTTATGGATGAGGGTTTGGAGCTTGAGCTCTGAATGTCTGTTAAAGTAGGAAGAAGTCCATACAGAGTCCTTCTGAGGATGGCATAATTGTCTGTGTGGAACTTCTGGTGGGAAATGGATCTAATAGTTCTTTCTGTAGCACAATAATTACAACTTTTTTTTTTCTTTTTTAGTTTCATGCTATCTCTTCAAAAACAACATGCCTTCACAGCATTATCAGCCATTTCCTTGTTGACTTTTTACCTGATTTCCTCCCCGCCCTGGCCTTGCTGTCTCCAAATCATTCCCCAATAGATTGTTTTACAGACTCTCTATAGCAATAATGATAATTTCTTTGAAGCTAATTTTATCTTTTCAAGTATTTGCTAATAAAGCTTAGTATTAAATGCGTTTCTCTTGAGCGGGATTAGTTTAGTTTTGGAAACCTTTCATCTCCTTCTTGAAATGTTTCCAGACCTGTGATTTGTGAAACCTTCTGTTTGCTAGGACAGAAAACATCTGATCAATATTCTTCAGTTTAGCTCATTAATGGTAGTGGAAACTTCTGGTCAGCTAATCTCTACAATTAAGATCTACATTCATTGGTGTCGGTGTGATTTAGAACCTTCTGGCAAACATTTCGGTCTCCTGAGGTTGAACTTTTGGTGAGATAAGATGCAGATCTTCTTTTGTCATCATAAACTTACTAAAGCATATACATTCCTTCCTTCGAAAGAAATAATTTACTTATACGCATTTGTAGCTTCCTTCTGTTGTGTGATTCACAGAGAATTAAATGGATAGCAGTATAACAGGAACTGAAGAGTTTCAGAGAAGAAAAAAGGTGTCTTCTCTTTTTCGGTAGTACACACTTAGGCTTAAAAAACAACAACAAGAAACTTTATTTTTTTCATCCACTTTATAATAATTCTGAAAATAGATTTAATTAGTTGTCCATAAGTTGATGTTTCATCCCAGCATGTGTCTATCTGCAGCATGAACTGCTTTTCCTTTCTAATTTTTTGGTTAATTTTTTAAGGACACTTAGTATAGTGATATAATGAAAATACATTTTTGCAGTTGTCTTTTGGGGCCATTCAATCAAAATTGCCATTGAAATATATTGTGCATTTTGTGTTTCCATTTTTTTTTCCTGCAGAGAGACCACCTCTGAGGACCAGAGTGGACTCATATAGTTCATGTCCAGGGCTTATTTGCTCTAGAATATTTTCCAAGTAGACAAAGGGTGTCTAATGTATTTTACATAGCTCACATTTGTTTAAATGAAGTTTAGCCATCAGGTAACAACTCTATCAAATGACTTTAGAAAGGCTAATTTTTCAACCCAGGACCCAACCCATGTTTAGAAGGATCTAGATGATATTAATAATCTTCTGAACACTATACATGAAAAAATAATAGCATTACAGTTTAATTTCACAGGTTCTGATATTTTGGGGAACAGTCCATGCAGTTGTAAAGTAGCTGTTCCACATGCAAACTCTCTTTTTTTTTTTTTTTTTTNTTTTTTTTTTTTTTAATCCTCTGCTGAAGGTTCCCACCCTTATAATTGAATTAGTAGAGTGAACATTACTCATCTGCTTTGGTAAAAAGTTAGTGGCTTGGTTTAAAGAGCCTTCTTGTCAAGTTACATTCAAATGAATGATTTAGCAACGAAACAGCCAGACAACATCTTAGAACAATGCCAAGCAGGTTTTCAAATAGATATAAAATAACATCCATTTATTCAAAATAAAATGAAATTAAATATTTATAGGTTGCTTGTTATTTTCCTTGTTTCTGAGCCTTTAGTCTGAGCCTGCTTAATATTGATATTTCAAGCTTTTTGTGGTTCTTTCACGTGAAAGCTGGAGTACTTGTGCAGTCTACCAGTTTCAACAGTCTGAGAGGTCTTGGGAAAGTACAAAATATTGCAGGGCTTCCAGAAGCAGTAGAGGTGTGATAGATCTGCCCACTTTGTTTGGAAATTCATGTAATTATGTGGAATATGACTTAAAATTATTCCAAGCATATTCAGTGCCATAATATAGGAAGACCTTAAAGTAGTGAGCCTTACATAATAATAATTTGTGAATCAGAAATTAACTTAAATAAGGCACTCTCAAACTGTTGCAGATAATATTGTTTAGAATTAAATATCAAAAGTGTATGACACAAACCTAATTTAACCAGTATTTGATATACTCTGTACTATAGAGTTATTGCTTAAATACGTACATTGAGATACCATGCAGATTAGCTAAAAACTTGTTCTCAAGAGTTGCATGAGGTCAAAATAAAGCAGAATTGGCACTTATGAAAATCAAATTATGCAGGAGGATTTATATATCCACCTTATCTTTCCTCACATAGTTGATGTGTTTTTCTTTCAGCCATAGCAATTCAGCTGTTTTCAATAACGAGGCTTAGAAATTACAGGTGCCAGTTATGTTAAGTTATGGTGACTTTTTTCTTTCTCCTGTCTCTGGAACACTGTGAGCTCTCATCCTTTAACATAGGAACATGGTATTTTGCAGGAAAAGGGAGCCTTGAGGTTATGTGGGGGTAAAGTTCTGTTGCTTCTGTGAAAATCTTGCCTGATCAGCCAAAAATTTATGTATTTGGAAAAATCACCTCTAGAGACTTTTTAATAATACCAGAATGCCTTAGTCAAATTGCTGCTGTCTTGCATGTGTGTAGTAATTTGCACTGCACTGGCATGGTGGTTTGCTTTTGTCTTGACATGTGTAAAGGTGTGAAGTCCACTCCAGATAGATGAGGATGGCTTTTTCTAGACTAACTTATCTATTTATAGATATATGTGCAGTATAGAGCTGATTGAGAGAGCACAACAAATGAGCAGGCCTGGTTAAGAGGAGTTTGAATAATGGTTGTGCTGGCCCTTGCTGAAAGCTGTATGTTTACAAAAGGGTTAGTAAGGCTATTTTTGTCTTTATAAACTATGTACGTTTATATTAATATTTTTTCTGAAGTTTTTCTTGCTTAAAATGTTATCTGTTGCAATAAAAACGCAGTCAGTTCTAAGAGCTTGCATTTGAGGGCTTTTTCAACTGAGATGTTTTATTGCATAACTTCATTTTTAAAGGGTTCATACAGTAGTAGATTATCTTAAGAATTAAAAATTTGAAGCGAAAGAAGAACTTGCTGCAATACAGGGAAAACGGAGGACCAAAGCATGTTAAATTGTGTCAGTTCTTTTTCTTCATTATTTAATCAAGTCTTGCTATTATGTCTGTGGCTTTGTGGAAGTGAGTATGTTTCATGCTTTGTTGCTAGAACCCTGTGGAATGGTTTTAATTTTAAAATACAGATGCATTTATGCACATAGACAGGAACAAAACTCTACTTTCCATGTAGCATGATTGAAGAGAAATTGATTAATCAAGTGGTTTTTACATTGCAGCTCATGTTAAGCACAAGGTTTTTCTGAAGACTAGGTTTTCAGTTAAGCATTGAGCTTTGATCCTCAAATTTTTTTTGAGGTTCTGCCCCTAGTCTCATATATTGATTCCAAGACTAGATTAGTTTGTTTTCTGAAATGATACGTTTAGAATTTCTTGTTATCTACAGCTTCCAAGTCTATAATGGAAATAGGAGGTTCAAAGGAGGTTCATTCTGATTGTCAATATAAGAGAGAGAAACACAGGAAGAGCTGGGGAATCCATCTGGTGGTGATGGATCATAAATTAAGAATTTGTAGTTCCTTCAGAGTAGTTTGAAATACACATACGTGTGCATATATCTGGTGTGTGTATAAATGCAGTGACTTCAGTAAGCGTGTGAAGTTTTTCATGTGCAAACAGCAGATGTGACATGAAAATTCGCTTTTATTTTCTCAATTTGGAAATGCAACTGGTTTTGTTAACTTAGTTAACAACCTAACATGGTTTCACAAAAGACTGAAAGTATCTGGTAAACTTAAAATTCTGACACTGACTTCTTTGCAGCTGCTGTACATACTTTCAAACAAGATGGTTCAATTTTTTCAGTGGTAGGAACTGAACTGCAGCTTAGGAGTGCCTATCCTAGGATGTGTAACAGCAGCAGTAGCTTGTGGGTTTAAACAGCCAATCATAGGTAGGTGCAAGAAGGGTTTTTGACATCTCAAACTTCTAAAAGCTGTGTTATCTTTCTGCAGAATTGAGGGTGCCAGGAATTATGAAATTGTGTAAGGGGCCAAATTCAGCCTAGGACCACCAGTGTGGCCTGTTTGCATCAATTATTGATGGTTCTCTTGCTTCAAGGGAAAACACATTTGTATTTTAAATATAAAAGTATGCAAAAATTAAAAACTGTATTTCAGAAATGGCTTATTTTTTAAGAGCTTCCTTAGCTGCAGTTTTCCGTAGTAGGAAGGAACTAAACTTATAAACCTGAACTTGCTTTTCACGAATAACTTCCAGTTGAGTGGAAGCTGGAAAATGTCCCAATTTTCAAGAAGGATAAGAAGGAAAACCCTGGTAATTACAGGCCTGCCAATGCCTGGTAAAATTATGGAGAAGGTTATTCTGGGAGTTATGAAAAACATTTTAGAGACAATGCATTGGTCATAGCCAGCATGGATTCACAAGAGGAAAGTCCTGCTTAAGTAACTTAATTTCCTTTTATGACGTGGTCACCCATCTAGTTGACCAAGGGAAGCCAGTAGATGTGTGATTTTTGGATTTTAGCAGAGTTTTTGATACTGTCTGTCACAGTACCCTTCTGGAAAAAATGTCCAGCACACAGCTAGACAAGTCCATAATATGTTGGGTGAGCAATTGACAGACAGGTTGGGCTCAAAGGGTTTTAGTAAATAGGGTTATATCTGGCTGTCGGCCAGTCACCACTGGGGTTTCCCAGTTCCCGATTTTAAGCCAGTGTTCTTTAATGTTTTTATAAATGGTTGGTATGCAGGATTGAATGTGCTTTAAGTAAGCTTGCTAATGATACTAAGCTAGGAGGAGCTGTGGACTCCTTCCAAGGGTAGAGAGGCCTTAGAGAGAGATCTGGATAGACTCGACACCTGGGCGATCACCAATGATAGGAAACTTAACAAGAGCAAGTGCCAGGTTCTCCACCAGGGGTGGGGTAATCCTGGTAATGCATACAAATTGGGGGATGAGAGGCTGGAGAGCAGCACGGTGGAAAGACATCAGGGGGTTTGAGTTGACGACAAGTTGAATGTGAGTCAGCAGAGTGTCCTAGCCGCCAAAAGGGCCGACCATGTCCTGAGTGCATCAATCACAGCATCGCCAGCCGGGCAGGGAGGTGATTGTCCTGCTCTGCTCTGCACTGGTGTGGCCTCACCTGGAGCACTGAGTGCAGTTCTGGGCAACTCGATGGAAGAAGGAGATTGAACTACTCAAGTGTGTCCAAAGGACAACCACGATGGTGAAAGGCCTCGAGGGCAAGACTTATTAGAAGTGGCTGAGGAAACTTGGTCTGTTCAGCTTGGAGAAGGGGTGTCCCCATAGCCATCTTTAGCTTCCTCATGGAGGGGCAGATGAGGGAGAAGTGCTCATCTTCCCTCTGTTGTGACCAGTGTCAGGACATGAGGAGGTAGGTTGAAGCTGCATCAGGAGAAGTTCAGGTTGGACATGAGGAAAAGATTATTCGTTTAGAGGGTGGTTGGTCCCTGGAACGGGCTCCCAGGGAAGTGGTCATGGCACCAGACCTGTGAGAGCTCAAGGAGCGTCTGGACGATGCTCTTAGTCACATGGTTTAGTTTCAGGTAGTCCTGTGAGGAGCAGGGAGTTGGACTTCTCTGGTCTTTTTATTTAAATGGAAAACCAGATTGTTAAAAATAGTTTCTTAGTTGTATATGTCCTGCTATTTACTGGTTTTAAATCTATATATTTTCAGCTCTAGCAAAACAACATTTCCCCACATGTGGAGATAAGGGAAATAGGTGTATGTTTTTTCATCTTTAGAAATAATAAAATTTTATACTATTTTGTCCACTAACCTTTTGCTTTAGACATTTAACCTTACACAAAAGTCAGAAAGGAATATAGGGGCTTCCTCAGTAGCAGCAATATTATGATGTAAGCAGACCATGGTGTCGAGTATATGGAAAAATTATGCTCTATGTGTTTATCCAGACAGTTAACAGGACTGTATCTTGAGTCTTCGCGAAACTGAAGCTAGGAACTGTATTTCTTCTCTAAAAAAAGATGCTGTCTTTGTTTCTGAATTTTTGGGAGGAGGAGGAGGGAAGTGTCTTACACTTTGGTGTGTATTCCAGAAAATATGATAAATACATGTATTTGTATTTACTTACACTTCATGTACTGCTGTTTGGCGTGGTCTTTATAAGCATTTAATAAGTTTTTATGGAGATTGTACTACAACATACAAAGTTTGTTACTTCACACATAAATGCAAACTGAAACTCACTTTTAAAATTTTCTGCAACCCAAAGTGCATAGTTAATCTATATAACTGGGTTAAACTTTCTATTGTTTAGAACAGAGTCTGTAACTTTAAGAATCAAAGTATGATTAAGACTTTGCTCTTTTGCTACTTACCTGCTGTTAGATTGCAGTTCATTGCTAATGGAACTGCAGAAAAGTGGCTGTGAGTGAGATGTAAGATGGCAGCAAAAACAGTTAAAACTAATTGTTATGCATATAGGAGCAGCTGATGTGTTGCTTCAGAGAGCTTTTAATTGCTTGACTGCTTTAATTTAATTGCAGTTCATTTTTCACTGGTTTAATGGAGAGTTCTGCTGAGTGTTATTAATAGTTCCAATCTAAGTTATTTATTAAAGAAGAACTTGAGATCCAAATGAGTCTTAACTATTTTATAGCCGTGACTAATCAGCTTTTTAGAAAGCATCCTGTTTTCCTAGTGATTTACTGTTCCTGCTCTTGCAGTATCATGCAAGACTGCTCTTGAGTCATTTCAGTTCATGTAGGTGACAGTAACTTGAACTGTCAAGATGTTCTTTACCAGAAGTCTTCCCCTTTGATCTTAATAAGAGGTACCCCTGTAGGGAGATTGATTGCAGCCCACTCTTATCTTTACTAAATGGGAGATGAGATCTCAGTTTGTGGCCTTCTTGCCCCATTTGGAAAATAATGCTGAATTTTACCTCCTTTGATTGTCACAGTTTTCTGAAGTCAATCACATATTATTTGTAATTCATCTAATGTTCTGTATAGAAGTAATAATATTGAAGTTAGATGTTGCTGGAATAGTAAGTGAAGGACTCCTTGTATGCAAAGTGCTACATAGTCTCAGGAAAATACCAGTGCTCAGTTTTTTTAAATAGCACATCATTAACATAGACTTTGCATTATTATTAATTCAAAAGCGTATTTGCCCTTCAGGGAGCTTAATATGCATCTTTAAAAGCACTGAACCTGTTACTCATTGGAAGAAATGATTGTAGGGGAATGGTTCTCTAACCTACTCTATGGATGGTTTTCTGAAGACTTGCTTAGATCCTTTGCTGATTTGAACTGGAGAAGTGATATGCTTTGATGTGGACATTCATGATTGCCAGTGTAATCGTTGATGCAAAGAAAAACAATCTCTTTTTTCAGTCAGATTTGTGTGTGAAGACTTCATCAACAAGACACAAAGCAAATTAGCTGTCAGTGCCAACGAGAAAGTAATTCAAAACTAACTAGCTTTTTTTCTCCTAGTGCAGTCTGGTTGCCCAAGTGCTCATCACTAATGCAATCAAATATATTCAGTACTTTAGGAAAATACAAAAGGAATTACTTTAATATTTATGGAAGTACTAGGGGACAAAGGCCTGTAGGAATTCAGGCGTGATAGGCATGTTCAGGTTTTGCCTGTATATTGGCCTACAGAAGGGGTTTTGTCAAATAGACTGAATCCATTATAAATACCTTGAGTTAAACCTCAGAAAAAATTCTTCAAAGAAGAAACCGTCATAATCAGGCAGTTTTGGTAACCTATGAGCCCTGCAACCACTGTTGTCAATACCATATATGCCATTAATTTGAAGACTTTTCTTAGTCTGAAGAGGACGTTTTCTGTATCACTCATTTGGGAATCTAAGGAGTGTTCTGGAGCATGTTTGTGGAGGCTTTGTTGTGTTTTTAAATGCCTCAGTGAGTGATTCGTTTTCCAGTTTATCTCTATAATTTATCTACAGAATTTGAATGTATTTAAGACAGTGCTCAGTGCAGTGCATTCTCCTTTCTATAATATCTAAAGCTTTGTTTAACATCACGTTCCTTTTATGTAGTTTATTTTTGTATGTTGGTTCTTGAAGGTGTTTGTTTGGTTTGGTGGGGTTTTTTTGTTTGTTTCTTCCCCCCACTGCCAGACAGTCATCCTACCTACGGAAAGTAATTACTAGTTTTAGATTTTTTAATTTTTCTGTGTTCTAAGCAGCACTGAATAATAATAACATGCATATGGAATCTTAATCCTCTTTCTTTAGAAGTATGGAATCTTACTGGCATAATGCTTGCATGCCTGCATACCCTCTACTACTGCTTTCTGTCCAGCAGTTAGCTTAGTTAACAGTGTTTGGTTTTCCACAACTGATCGGCTTTTCACTTCTGTATTCCTTCTTTGTGTTTTTCTTTCCTACTTGTGTGTATATTCCCCTAAGATTTTTTTCATATATTTTCTTCTGAGGTTGTGAAGTTTTTCCAGCCAAGCCTTTTGTTTTACTTATGTTCAGACTATTTGTTTTGATGTAAGGAAAATTCTGCTGAACATCAGTAACCACATTGGAAGTAGCCTATTTTTCCAATAACTGTTAATGGAAAATACATATAGCAATGTTAATATTTTGTTTTTAATCAAAATTTTCTATCATTTATTTTCTTCTTCATCTTCTACCATTCTGTACATGATTTATATTTTAATATGTTATACTGTCTTCTAAGATAGTGATTATATTCCAAGCAGATTGCTCATCTGTTAGTAAAATGGATGTATTACACGTAATGTGTTTTCTAGCTAGTTTTATTCTGTGAGAACACTTGATTTACAAATAACTATTTCAAGATCTATACATGTAGCAAAAAAATAATATATATAAAAAACCAAATATGTTCTTCTTTAGATATGTTAAGAGCAAGTATGAAGTTTTGAGGACTTTTAAAAAGCTGTGAAATACTTTTATAAAGGAAAAAATGTCTTGTGAAGCTTTTAGGTCCCACGTAAAACTTACTGGTTTGAATTAAAGCATTCAGAATCTTTCAGGTTAAAGACTGAAAGTAGCAAGGTATTTATCTGAATTTGGCATTTTGCAGTATAGTTCAGTGGGAATTCACAAGGGTAGGGGGGAACAGTCTAGAGCAGAATCCTAGAATTTCTTTTGTGATCCGTTCTGAAATCTTCACATTTGTGTGACTGGATGCTCTTGTGCCTTTGTTAGCAGCTGCTGTTGATAGTAGATAAATGTCAACACTTATAATGTAGGTTTCTTTTTTTTTCTGTCTTGTGTTTTGTCATTCCTTCTCCTTGCCAATGTGATGTGTGGAATATGTATGCTTTAATCTCTGGCTTTGAGAATGATAGAATTTTGGAGCTGGTCATTTTTGATGGGTGGATCTGTAAATACTTGGGGCAATTTTCAGGTTTTGAATGTAATTCAAAGAGAAGGATGTAATGTGGGGTGGTATCAAATGCTTTGCACAAGTCCAGTTGGATCAGTTGCTCTTCCCTTATGCACCAGCTCTCTAACCACATTGTAGTTGGCTACCAGATTTGTCTGGCATGATTTGTCCTTAGTGAAGCAATGCTGGGTGTCACCAATCACCTCCTTATTTTCCATGTGCCTTAGGGTTTTCAGGAGGATCTGCTCCATGATCTGTCTGGCACAGAGGTGGAACTGACTGGCTGGTGGTTCCTGGGTCTTCCTTTTTCCCTTTTTAAAAATGGGAGTTATGTTTCCCCTTTTCCAGTTGGTGCGATCTTCACTGGATTGTCACAGATTCTCAAATAGGATGGATAGTGGCTTAGCAACTTTATCTCTGCCATTTCCCTCAGGACCCGCAGCTGCATCGTCAAGTTCCATGGACTTGTGCACCTTTAAGTTCCTTAGATGTTCTCAAACCCGATCTTCTCCTGCAGTGGGCAATTCTTCATTCTTTCGGTCCCACCTTTGCCTTCTGCGACTTAGGCATTGTGGCAAGAGCACTTGCTGGTGAAGACTGAAGGAAAAATGTGATTGAGTACCTCAGCCTTCTCCATATGCCAGGCAACCAAGTTTCCTGTTTCCTTCCAGAGAGTGCCCACAGTTTCCCTAGTCTTCCATCTATCACTAATATACCTACAGAAGCTTTTCTTGTTGCCCTTGTTGTCTCTGGCCAGACTTAATTCTATCAGGGCTTTAGCTTTCCTAACCCCATCCCTGACGGGACAATTTCTGTGTATTCCTCCCAGGCTACCTGCTGGCCAGCAGCAGCATTTTTGCTTATTAATTCAGAACATCTACTTGCCATACTCTCTCAGACATCCTTACGTGTCATTTCAATTTTGAATTTTATTTTTTTTTTAAAATTAATTCAGACTGGACAATAGGAGTAGTTCCGATCCATTGTTATTAGACTCTAATCTGTTTTTCCACTAGAAAATAGTAATTACAACTCATCTCTAATTTCCCAAATGGTGGTAATTTCTTCTACCAAAAAAGGGCTACCAATTTTATTTGGAAACATGAAAAAATCTACATTCATAGGTGCTTCAATCCATTTGCTGCATATCACATGAAAGTGAATTTTGATGTTTTTATTTGTTTCTTGCTCTGGTAAAATGTTTTATCTGCTAAATTTTCTGTTTGTTTTTTACATTTAGAGATTATTTAACAGAGAAGCTGAAGAAGTATTGTAAATTATTAAGTTGTGTCAATTTTTTTGGCAGTTCCTTCCATAGTTATGATTTTACTTATGTTGAATCTGACTTTTTTTGTGTTCTGGTTTAAATTATTTTAACTCTCTTCAGATGCTGGGAGTAGGTAGCTTATTTAGAAGTTTTTCTGCCAAACAAGTATGGAAAATTTTTCTGGATTTCTCCATCTGCTTGTGTGTACAAATTCTTTCAGTATCTGGTAGGTGATTCAAACTTCATTGGGTCCCATATGCTCAACAGAAGACAACTGTAACTTACTGCTGCTGAAAGAGGGCAAACAGAATACAACAATTAAAGTTTTCTTGCTAGCATAGTCTTGTACCACCATATGCATGAAGTGCATCTTAACAGGACTTTTCAGCTATTTCTTATGTATCTATTCTCTTTGCATATTCTGCTTTAGGTAATTTTTCGCCATATTTTTGTATTTTCAGTGTGAATAGACATAGTTATTAAGGATAGACTTAAATGTTACTGGTATTTAATATAGTAGAAATATATTAATATTGTGCAAGAGTTTTGCAGTCCATTAGAGAGAATGAGGGACAGACAGAGAAGCTTAGTGGAATTTGAGAGGTCAGGCATTTGATGTTTGAACTAGTTCATTCCATGAATTTTAGCAGGTTGTATTAGAATAGTATTAGAATGAGCAGCGGCTTACTGAATCAGGACTTGGAGAAATTTTCCATGCTTTCAGGCTGGGAAATGCAGCTATATAAACAACTTCAATAATTTGTGTAATACAGCAGCATTGTCAATAATTTTATTAGAAATTCTGACATAGTAATAACATCATAAGAACGTTGGGAAAAAAGGAAAAAAAAAAAAAGAGAGAAAAACATTTGTGGGGGGGGGAAAATGCACAAAACCTTTGGACCCCAGTAATTAAATTACTTGTTTATTATGGGTCATTTAACTTCTCAGTGGTCAGGAAAATATCCACATTACCTTTCCAAAAGAACATTCCCATCCTTTTCTAAGTTGCTTTGAATTGCTCTTGGCAAATAGAAGAACTTTACAAAATCTGTTTTGCAGATGTGGAATCCACCATTTAAAAAGTTAAATTTAAACTTGTATGTCGAGCCTTTTTCATTTAAGTTTTATTTGAAAAGAAATTTATGGAAGAGAAATTAAAAATATTTATGTGGCTGTACATATCATTCAGTGTATTAAAATTTGATGTGATGAAAGAATGACATATATCGGAGAAATAGTTTAGAAAGAATCCCTATATGTTATTTTTACCTAAGAAAAAACCATGAATTAAGGATAGTTAGTTTTCAGGTGGAAAAAAGGTTTTAATTTTTTTTAACCAAAATTAGTGTCCTGGAACTGATGTGATGGAACCAGGGGTAATTTTTTTTACTTATTTTAACACAAAAAAAATTAGATTGGACCCAGAGTAGCTTAGGAAGTGAAACTGGGCCTTCTGTAATGCAGTCTCAGTTATTTTTTTTAATGTTTGAGGAGGAGGGAGAATCATGATATAGTATAAAATATTCTGAAAAAAACGGTAGAGGCATAATTCCAAATTGTGCTCTCTTGAGGTGACTATGATATGGTGTGGTGAGTGAGGGTCTGTAGCAGGAGGGGAGAGAAAATGCAGCAGCAGCCTTAGTTAGCATTTGTTTGCGATGTTGTCAGTTTAAAGACATATTCCCTGAAGATGAATTTTTGGGGGCTTCTCTTTTCCTCCTGGCTAGAATGGGAGGAGTTAAATATTAAGAATTATAAGGTGTTGTGAGGGAAAGGGACTGAAGAAAGCCTTCAAGTAAGTTTCAAGTGTAAACAGCAGATGGGGGAAGGCATCCAAGTACCTGCTGAAAGAAGGGATGGGTTGCTCAGGTAGTTATTGACAGAGCATGGAGGATAAAAGAGGAATGTCAGAACTAATTAGTCTATATCAGACTCAGACTGTGTGATGAGGGTCCTTAGAATAAGGTAGTGAAAGTATCTCGCTGAGCTCCTTCAGAGATCTCTGTGTTTCTAGCCCATCTGAAGAAAAACATCTGAAGGAAAATGTGAAACGTGTATAGTTTATAGATGATTTCTAATATTTTGGTTGGTGATGATTCAGTCAGAAACCATGGGCCAGTTGATTTATGTGGTGAGCTGAAGTTTTGTCCATGGTATCATGAGATGTGTTTGCAATATGATGCCTATTTTTTTAATAAAAATAGGAAATGTTTCTGTAAAGAATAAAAATACTTGAAAGATGTGACATGAAAGACAAGGTTAAAGAGCTCAGTCATAGCTCAAGAGTTAAGAGCTCTCTGGTAATGATTTGTCAATTTGTAAGTAATACACAGATGATTTCTTATAAAATATTTATTTAATTTTAGTAGAAAAGTTTTATATTTAGATCAAATAGCACCAGGACAACAGTAAATGCTCGTTCAGTGTGGGGACATTAAGAAAACACTGAGGGGACATTAAAGCAGTACTGTAGGTTATGTAGGCAATTTTAAAAGGGGAGTGTGGCCAGTTCTCTGCTGCAGAAGCAGCACCTCAGGAAACTCGGATGTTTCATCTGTCCTCCTGATATTACACTTGATTTAGGGCTCACATTTTTTTTCTTCAGTGTTATACTTCTTTCTTTACAGTTGAAAGGTAAAATGAATATACTGTGTAGTGTTGTGAAGCAATGGAGATTTTTACAGGACACTGAGTCCTAAAAAGAGGAGACTGAAGGCTTTAAGAAAGTCTTTCTCTGCCAGCAAAAATAAAGAATTAAGATGGTGAAGGAATCTCAGAGGTTGTTTTTGGAACTACAGCTGAGAGGCATCTTGGATAAAAAGGCAAATAGGGGGAGGCACGCTTTAAACTTCTCTGCGCGTAACTATCTTATTAGGTACGCCATGTGAGAAGGGGGAAACTTGTAGTGTAAGGGAGAGAGTAGCTTTCTAGCAGCAGATGGTCATCATAAGAGGAGGAAGAGAAGCTGGAGGTACAGGATATTCCAATGAGCACTGGTGAGGCCCCACCTTGAATCCTGTGTTCAGTTTTGGGCCCCTCAACATAAGAAGGACACTGAAGTACTAGAGAGCGTGCAGAGGAGGGCGACGAAGCTGCTGAGGGGTCTGGAGCACAAGTCTGATGAGGAGCAGCTGAGGGAACTGGGGCTGTTCAGCCTGGAGAAAAGGAGGCTGAGGGGAGACCTGATCACTGTCTACAACTGCCTGAAAGGAGGTTGTAGCATGGAGGGGGTTGGTCTCTTCTCCCCAGTAACAAGTGACAGGACAAGAGGAAATGGCCTCAAGTTGTAACAGGGAAGGTTCAGACTGGATATTAGGAAAAATTTCTTCACAAAAGGGGTTGTCAGGCATTGGAACAGGCTGCCCAGGAAGTGGTGGAGTCACCATCCCTGAAGGTGTTTAAAAGGCGTTTAGACAAGGTTCTTAGGGACATGGTTTAGTGCTAGAGTTGTTTAGGTTATGGTTTGACTCGATGATCCTGAGGGTCTCTTCCAACCAAAATGATTCTGTGATTCTATAGAAGGGTTGAATATGATGGGGAAAAGAGACTGGAAAAAGACTCTAGTTTCGAGTAAATATCAGCATGGGAGAATGTTGGTGTGCCTTTTGAAAGGTAGGAGGCTGAGATGGTTGTTGACTGACAACACATGGAGAGGAAAAGGGGAATCTCAGTGTCACGTAATGACTGAGGCTGGAAGCAGCCTCTGAAGATGCTCTAATCCTCAACCATCCTGTTCAAAGCAGAATCATCTAGACACCCAGCACATGGCCATCTCCAGACAGGTTTTGAATAACTTTAAGGAAGGCGAACACATAACAATGTTGGGCAACCTGTTCCATACAGCAGCATGGGTTTATTTAAGTGCCCCTAGAAAATGCATCGTAATCTAATGTTTCATTTAAAATGAAAAAACAAACAAAACGAAACCAAAAAAGCCAAACCAAAACCAAACCAAACCATCAGAACACTTAAATGTCTTAAGCTAGAGCTCCAAATATAGCAATGAAGTAATACCTTACAGATATGAGTTTTGAAGACTTTTTAAAAACAGACTATATTGACTTTGCTATGGACAACTGGAGATTCATTCTGCTTCGGTTACTGATTTCTCGTTACTTTCATTAAATGTGTGATTAAATACAGGTTTGATGAGCTATTTTGAGCTCACTTTCTTGTTCTTGCATTATATGTCAGCTCTGTAGCCTGTCTGGTTTTGTAGTTCTGGTGAAAGTTCCTAATGTTGCACCATGGTGTCTTGTCTTGTTCTGGAGAAATGGCAGCCTTTGTTAAAGTGCTATTTGCTTTTCTAGAGACTCCTGTATTACGTGCTGTTAGATCATAGGTAATGTCTTTATAGTTTAAACAAACGAAGTTGTCTTGAGAATTAGGGAATTTTTTTTTCTTTCTAAATTAATGATCTTCCTTCCTTTGCCAAATCCTGAAACTCTCCTCTGTGTTAGATGCCAGAAGAGTTTTGAATTTTTATCTGGAAAGAAATCAACGTATTAAATGGACAGAAAACATTTGTATCTAAGACAGTTTAAAAGAGTCCACCTCTATCTCAGTGGTTTAGTTCTGTTTTTCTGTATCTAAGAAACGTTAAAGATCTAGGCAGATATTCTTTTTCCATTAAAAAGAAAAAGGATGTATTTATTTTGCAAATAATGTGGGGAAAACTCAACTTGAAAAAAACAATATTGTATAAATGAGTCTTCATAAAGTATTTAAAGAACAGTTTTACAACAGAACTTGTAAGGCTTTTGGGATTAGTGGAAGAGAAATACGATAATATGGCCATTAATTATTTAAAATGCCTTAGTAAAATAAAGAAAAGACTGAAGAATAACTAGTGAGTCTGCAATACTGCCAGTTAAAAGCAGATTTGTCAGTTGTTGTAATTTCAGAACAATTAACACAATCTTGTTAATGAATTTCTATAAGCATTCATGCCTGTTTCATGAAGTCTTCCTTTTTGTAAAGGGCTGAATACATTCCTCTTCCTGATTTCTAGTGACAGCAGAGACTGTGCAGTGCCTGCTTATTAACCTTTGGTCGTTTGTCCAGTTGTAAATAATTTTATGTATTTACACAGAGTTCAGGAAGAACCGATGTTTTTTTCTTTTCCTTTTTTAAATATTCACATGCTTGCTAGTGAATATAATGTTTCTTACTTGGAAAGTTGTCACATTAGTGTTGTGACTGCCATACCATATCTTAAATGCTATTTTGCCATTACAGCTTTATTTGAACAGTATTATATGCCATTTATACTGAAAAAGGTGTTTGGATATATCATAATTAATCCATACACATTAACTTTAACTAAAACAACTCTGTATTTAAACCTTTTTCCAGAACTGTGAGGACATGGGATGTGAACAATGAGAAAAAGCACAAAAGTGTATTTAAACCACGATCAGCTCAAGGTAAACGGGTGATTCCTACGACTTGCACATACAGCAGAGATGGTAAACTTATTGCAGCTGGCTGTCAAGATGGCTCCATCCAGATCTGGGATAGGAATATGAGTGTAAGTCAAGTATTTGATAACAATATATGCTGAATGCTTAAGCTGATAAGATCAATTTTGGTACTTTTATACTTACATTTTATTCCTCCCCTTCACCTCCCGCCCAAGTAACTCATAGGCAGAATTTAATATTTCTCCTGCTTCTCTACAACTGATCATTCAGTGTGCTGCTTTTCAGTCCAAAAAACTGAGGAAACTATTGGCGGTCTATTTAGCGGGAAAAAAAAAAAAAGTTGGGTACATAACTATATTTAGAATATGACTTATTTAAGATGTGATGTTTGTGGGAAAAGCTGTAATTTCATTGATTCTTATGTAATTAAAAATATATACTTCCACATTTTGTTTTAGATATTGAATACATTAAGCAATACCTCATAAAAATTCATACTGAAGTCAGTTATTCATCCAGATCATAGGCAGAGGAGAATAGCATCCCAGTGGGTTAGTATAAGGATAATGCTGCATATTAAGTGCTAAATGTTGTTACATTGTCCCATGTGTAAAAATTAACACTGAGACAAATTTGAACAACTTATATAAATATGGTGTTTTCAGAAGCAGTCAGAATGAGCACTATTTTGAATTATTTAAAATTCTGAAATATACCCTGTAATTTCTTCTGTTCATATTGAACTTAAATTTCCAGTAGTCATTAATGTAACTGCAAAGAATAACATACAGTTC
Source organism: Pampusana beccarii (assembly GCA_013399365.1). Classification (NCBI taxonomy): domain Eukaryota; kingdom Metazoa; phylum Chordata; class Aves; order Columbiformes; family Columbidae; genus Pampusana; species Pampusana beccarii. Next base: position 199,523 of record VWYH01004040.1, on the reverse strand, counting down.
TTGCTACTACTTTATAATTCAAAGCTTGGAGCAATCAGTGCTCCCTGTTGCTTTGTGTAGTATAATTTACAAACCAGTCCAGTTCCAAGAGTTTAATTTTGCAATGTTGAGTGCAAATTCACCACGCAAAGCTTTACTGCTTTTAAAATTAATAATCCATATTTCCTTTATTCTTATCTTACCCAAAGAACTGCTGCCCAGTTCCTTTCACTTCAACAGGATAAGTACTTATAGAATGCATTGGAGGAAACAATGAGATTAGGGTGCTATTTTTTGGAAACCAAATTAAGATTACAGAGGAAACAGGGGGGCTGGGGCAGGATCCTTTGGGTCAAACTGGCTTAAGTCTTAGAAGGCTGTACAATTCCAGTAACATGGCTTTGGGGAAATAATGCTGAACTAATACAAGTTACATCAGTCTGTTCAACTTAATTTTGCAAAACATTTAATTTTAAAACGGAAAACAGAAAGTTTATGGAACTTTTCTTGAAGACTGAATAAAATTTGAGTGCTGGAGGCAAGAGGAAATGTATAGATGTAAAAGGAAAAGAAAGCCCGTTGGTCATATTCAAAGTACAGCCTGTATTTTGGGGTTGTCGTCTATTTTTATTTCTGTTTTTATTTCCACTATAAACCCAGTAAAACTTCCTAGTGGCATGAAGCTTGAGAATTCATCCTAAGTGTAAACTTGTTCTAACAGAATAATAAATTTTTCAGAGACTGGCTTTCATCACCTGTGTATGTTGTTTATTTTAATATATACAGTATTGAAATATTAAGCTTTCTGGGGTAGTTTTAACAATAGTGCTCTTGGTAGTCTGCTTTTTCATGTGCTTTTCCTTTTGAACTTTTGTGTGTCTGTAAAATGACATATTGTAACGCTGATTGGGTGCAGTTTAAGGTGATTATGAATAATTTAAAGATATATCCTGTGCATCTTGTGCAATTTCCAACTGGTCACCCCTATATTGCAATGCAAGACTAAAGTGATTTCCTAGTAGAAATTAATTTGGTAGTGTCCTTGGATTTGTTTTTTTTTAAAGCCTAAATAATTTTTCTCTTTGCTTTTGTTATTATCATTAAGAAATGTGCCAGATTTTTGTGTAAAGGAGCAGTTTAAATTGTTTTGCTTTAGTGGCATTCTTACCTAAAACTGCTGGTACCCTCTGGAAATCTCTGTGTATAGTCAAAATGAGGTGTTTCAAAAGGCCTCTTGATGAAATAATTTAAAAAAAAAAAAAAAGAAAAATCCTTCATCTTACATTTGGAGAGTATAGTGGATAAGAAAAAAAAGAAAAAGAACATATGTTCAAAGTAGGATTTAGAAAGGGGAGGATGGGATTGACTCCTGCACTGGGATAACGAAAGCACTTGCTGGCCTGACAGGATGCAGAGATGCTTGTGAAGGAGAACGAGAAAATGTTAAATCATGATGAAGTGGTGCAGTTTTGGGGGCACGAAGTAGGTAAAGCTGTGGAGGATCAAGACATGAGAGCTAGACTGCTTGAAGAGAGATATAGTAGAAATACTAACTTGCAATTTTTGAAGAAGAAATTTTCTAATTTCCATGCAGCAAATATAGTTTGACTTTGTTGAAACAAGTGTAGAGCTGTATACACAGATTTTGCTATACTGCAGTACAGCTCTGTTTCAAGTCAAAATTAAGACAGCATTTGTGTTTAACTTCAGAAGGCTCTATTTCGTCTGTGAAAAAATCACTGGTGTTTGAAAAGAGAAAATAGTTGCTATAATTTCTTATACTTGGTCATTTAGGAATGATTCTAGCATGATTATTTTAGACTATGGATTTGGCACATGTGCAGCAGAAAGGACAGATTCAGAACATAACTTAGTTGACTGTACTGTCATGCCAGAAGTGATGTGATAAAGCCCTGTTTTGAGTATCTGAATTGGTTTTTGCGTTTAAGCAAAAATATAAATGGCCTTTTGAGCGTGCTGTTGAATGCCCGTACCACTGTTCCTGCACATGACGGTGACGGCACAAACTAAATCCAGGAAGCTGTTTCTACCAGATATTATGGCTCGCTCCACATACTATTCATAGCACCTGTTATCCTGGTCTCTGGGAAGGTTTTTAGATACATTTATTTTTGACAGGAGTAAGAACTCCTGTCAAACATGGAGCCCACTTCAGAGAGAGGGCAGTTTCTCTTTGCTTCAGTGCAAATGTGAAGTCTCTGCTTTCCCACAGAAAACATGAAAATGCTGGTATCAAGGGATGACGTGGATACCCTGGTAGGAAGGAGCGTCTGATAAAGTCCTTTTCCAGAGCGAAGGGGCACTAACTAGAGGCAGGCACCCCGCAGCAGTGCTGTTAGGAAGCCTCTCTTCCTCCAGGGGTTCACAAAGACTTTACAAGGTGGCAGAAGTTCCCTGATGAAGCTCCCGGAAATCTTCCTTGGCACTGTAGCCGTAGTTTTTGACTGCCAGTTATAGGTTTATTAGCTTCTGCTCCAGACATGACTAGATAGCTTTACACCTAACTACAGAAATCCTACTGATTTGTCTTATCAAAGGACAAACAAATTAAAAATCAACCTGTTGTATGGTGTCATCTCTATCACCGCTGTGGCATCTCTTGTGTGTGCTGCTGAGTAGTGTAGAACTTGATCCAGAAAGGTGTGATTAAATAATTATTTGAATTTTTTTTTTTTTTAAATAAAGAAACAAGATCTCTTCTGTCCCATGTTTTATCATCCCTGCTGAACTCGAAAGTAGCTGTTTAAGTTAGGGTCATGAGTTAGTTGGTTTTTTTTCCAAGCCAGTTAGAGCCACCTCAGTATCTGCCTTTTTTTTTTTTTTTTTTTTTTTTGTTTNTTTTTTTTTTTTAAATTATGTTGTTGTGCTTAGGGAGTAATTTTGGTGTGTGATTGATTCTTTTCTTTAGTTCTGACTAGTAATGCACACCATGAGTGTTTCATTCAGCTTTCTGCTTCCACTGTTTTTTTGGTGCAGTTCCAAATCTCCCAACTGTATGTAGTGAGAGTAAAAACACTTTTGGAACTTTTGGAGGAAGACTTTTTTTTGTCTTCATGACACTGACATTCGTAACTTGCTAATGCTGAAGTTAGCCAAATGCATTCTGGCTCTGCTTTGCCTTTCTCCAAACTTCCTCAGCATGATCTCGATCCATTACAATCACCTGCTTCAGAGGACTTTTTTGTTTTGTCATAAATCTGTGTTATTTTTTCACTTATGTTATTTTGTCAGTGCATGGTTTTTCTTGAAGGTTCACGTACATGTGCATTTACAGTGCACATTAGCAGAACGATCTGTCAGCTTGTTTGAAATATTATGAACACTGTCAACTTCGCTTAAAATAACAGCTTCAAAGGACATAAAAAATAACTTCCTTCAAACTTCCAATGGATAGTGGAAACAATAGTGTGAAATAGTCAGTCATAAGATAATACATTAGAACTGTCTCAGTTTAAATGTTCTGAGACGTGGAGAAGTGTCTGGCAAATATGGAGAGTTGGAGAGTGTTAGTAGTCAAAATAAGACAGGACCTTGAAAATTATTGACTCATGGCCCAGTGCAGTAAAAACCACGAGATTTACCTGCACCTCAGATAGGTTAAAATTCCTCATCTTGTCTATGCTTGCCCATTCAAAGCTTGTTGCAAGACCAATAGTAATACGTATTACTGAGCAAGCTGATCCGGGGACCCAGTCTTTAGTAGCAAGACTAAAGTGTGTCTTGCAATCAGTAAACCTCCATGTTCCCAGTTTTCCTGTGTGGAAGTGGGAGTATCTCATTCGTAGAGATACAGAAAGACTGAAGTAATTTTTGTAAAGACTATTAGTACACTTGATGGGTAGGTTAAAAATGTATTGTGAGTTAAAATTGATAGACATGTCTTTAATGAAAAATATCTCCAATTATTTTCCACCCTGAACAGGACAGGATCACGATAATTTTTTCATTGATTATAAACAGAATTTATAAGGGTGAGAACACTAAACTTCTTAGTTGCCCTTTCTTAGTCTTTCAAATTGCCTGATGAGGCTGCCTGTTATGTGAATTTTCCCTCCAGCTTTCCCTGGGTGCATTCAGCCCAGGAATGCAGTCAACTTCCTGCATATGGCAGCCTGAATGATGTTACTCAGTTTATCACATCACATGTTTTCTGGTATATCATTGCAGCTGTGATACAAAAGTATTGATAGGGATATTGGGGAGGCAGAGTTTGTAAGGACTGGTGAAGTCTTTTAAATGGCTGTAAGAAGATAGCTTGTACACCCCAAATCTTGTTTGTTTGTTTGTTTTTGTTTTACTCCTAACTATGTGAAGTTGGGTCTATTTAGAAACCTTGGCTAATTTTTATGAGCTTCTAGCTATCTAATGGCTTCTCTGTAAGTAGTAAAGAGTTAGCTGTGACAGATGTAACTGTAATAGCTTTATGTTTTTATGTAGTGTAAATCTGAAAGGAGTGATGCTATATCTCATGATTTTCAGCATAATTTATTCTTATTAAACACAAATCGATTCAGTGCTGAGGAAGAGGTTTTTATACCTAGTGATAAACTTCTATTTTTTTACTTTTTTGTTTCATAAAACAGCTAGTGTTACATTTAACTCCGTTCTTCAGCCATTTCCTGCTCAAAAGCAAGCATCTGTAAGGATATTGCTGTACTACTGCTTTGCTAGTGTTTTCTTTTTTCCTGGTTTTAAGACCTTACTTTGATTTTGAATTGCTAGAATAATTTATGTATTTTGATCAGTTTTAAATTACTTAGCTAGAGCTCAAAGTGATTTTCCAGAACTTAAAATGCACAATAATAATGAAATCCAGCACTATACTAATATATTGTCCACATGAATATCCCCAAAAGTGGTATGATCAAGTGGTAATCTCAATAACCTGTTTTCCAAATGCCCTTAAGCAGCCCTATCCTCAGATATAAAGGGGAAGAAAAGTGGGATGTCTCAGTATGCACTGAAATTAAGCAGATCTAAGCTCTGTACATTTAAATTACAAATACTCATGTTAAAACTATTCTCCAAATAATTGCATGATTTATGGATGTAAGATAAATACATTTCTATATTTAGTGACTGTTTGCTTTGAAAGGGTTTTTGTAAGCTTTAGTTTTGTGGTGTGCAGTATGAAGTTTAAAGGTAGAGTTTTCAGAGATGAAAAGTTTTACAAGCATTGGAACCATTTTGAAGAAATACTGTACAACTAAGGACACAGATTTAGATAATGCAAAAAGATCATGTTAAATCTTCCCCCCTCCACTCCCAAAGGTTGACCCTTTTGTTTTAAAATGGGAAGCTAAGCCCATATCTTATTTGGAAATTTTTTTGTAAACTTTGTTTTGCTGTTCTTTGTGGATTTTACAGATGATGCTGCCAAGACAGAGTAATGAAAACTAGTAGTAAGACCTGAGACTTGCTGTAAATATTTTCTTCATTAATTGGAAGGTCCCTTGAGGGGGTTTATACCCATGCTTTGGGAAGATGAGATTGTTGGATCTTTGCATAATTACAGGATGCTTTTTACATATGCTGCCATGCAAAAGACTCAGCTCTCAGTAATAAATTATTGAGATATATGTGTCTTTCTAATAGAAAGCTTTACTAGTGTGCATGTGCCTTTTTAGATACAGTTTCTACCAGGCAAAGCTCATAGTCTTTGGCATCTGGTCTATCACAGCATTCCACGATTATGCTCTTTTCACACCAGCTAGATTTTGTTAGTTATTTTGGCCATGGAATATTCAATTGTCTGCTTGGATATTTTGTCTTGGTTTTGCTTTTTTAGAATTTGGGGTCTATATAGATATTTTCAGAGCATTGCAATTATTTACCCGAGATTTTAATATTTAATAGAAACCATTTTAGAATGACTATACTTGAATTTGCTGAAATCACTACTACAACTGAAGAGCAGGCGAATCTTCCAGTTTCCTCCAAGTATGTAACATGCTTCTTGCTTTGAAGAGGGCAGTCTGGCTACATCTGGAAATTTCTTGTGTAAATACAAGATGAAAGATATCCAAATACACTATATTCCCCTTTCAAACTTAAGGTAAGTTTTCCATATCCATAATATCCCACCCTTTCATTCCATGTGTGTATGTGCCAGATCTCTGCTCCAGAAACTGGAAATCACACACAAGCTTGCCAGCAGCAAATATTAACAGATTCATATATTATTCCTTTTTGTATATGTCTGGTTTAGCCAGTACATCACTATCTATACCCTAAAGCTAGCTGCAGTAAAGAATCTGACAATCATATGCTAAGATAAAATGTGCCCTGTTGTATTTCTAAGTGCATTTCTCTCTTATATAATAAACAGTTTAGAGTTAAGAACTATCTCAATGTTTGCACTATCTAATATAGTGATGAAAGGCAATTCTAAATCTTCAAGTCTGTCACACTCCAACGAAAACAGCATAAAGGATTTTACTTTGGATTCATATATGGTTAAAAGAAAAAAGCTTATCCCACAAGGATTATATATCTAAATTTGATTTACTATTTAAAAAATAACATTAGAGCTTAGCTTACAGATATAATTTTAAAATGGCAATTGCAGAAGTAAAGAATAGGCACTATAGCAACATGATTTGCTTTATTAATATTGTGGTATTATTCATATTAATGTAACATGAATAATGTTACAGAAATAAAATATAAAATAATGAAACAGAAATAGCAGAACCTTCTTGAGGTAGGTTTATTATTTTAGAGAAAATTTTCCTTTTTTGCAGTGGTAGAAACTTTAAAATGCAGATGCTACATTTTGTTCTAACAGAAGTGAGCTCTGGAGTGGCCTGGCTTATCAGAAAAATGGCTTTTGGATACTGTAGTATATTCACTGCTCGAGCAAGCTGGACACTTCATTGATCTAGAGCCTGATATGGTTTGTAAATTACTGAAAGAATTTTGTGCTTGATGTCTGTACTAGGAAGCCAGTTTTGTGTCTAAATGCTTCTCATAGTATGTCACTATGTCTTGAAGCTTATGGGGCAATGAACAGCAGGTTTACACTGGGAATTTTGTAAAAGTAGTGAAAAGTACATTTATGTACAACTCTTGGTCATTAAGTTAGTTTTATTAGAGAAGCGTAAAACTCCCATATTTAAAAATATGAAAGGAAAGCTGTTACAGCTTGATCAAGTGGATTTATTTAAAAATAAAAAGGTAGGAAATAATGACTTCTGATTTGTGGCACATATTGAGTGAAGATTAGGTACTTTCTGTCTGCATATGCTTGTTCTATCTCTTGAGTTAATTTATGGGCCCTTCACCCCCTTCCAGTTTCATAGTCGGATATATATCTGTTGCAGGCTTCACTTTTCTCATTAATTTTTAACTTTTAGAAGGCTTTCTATTTTGGGTTGTTAATAAAGGGTAATGTGAAGTGAATTTTAGAAGGAGTGTACTAAGAGCTAGCTAGTTTAATGTTAGGTGGTGCTTGTGCCCAACCTTTTCCATAACTGTTTAATTTAGAAAAAATACACTTACCAAAGAGAAACAGACAGAAAAGTGTGGGGTTTTTTTTTTTTTTTAGTTCAGTTGAATAAGAGACTGATTTATTTTGAAATGTGCTCAGTTTTATGACGTTAAGAAATATATTTTTCATACAAAAACATTCCCCATTAATCTGTTAGAAATTGAGAAGCTAAAAAAAAAAGAAGATAAATTACAGTGAAGCATAGCCTTTGTATCTGACATAAGGTTGCATACACTTGACTCAGAGGAAGTCTGATAAAGAACAATTTCTACATAAAGAGCAATTGTTTTATGGCTGAATCCATTAAAAGGTGCAGTTCCGTGAGCATGCAGTTTTAAATGTGCTTAAATAGGTGGCCATAATACAATTAAGACTGCACTCAGTTTCTTAAGAATGTCTCATAAGTCTAGTCAACTTGAGTTTAAAAAGTTTGCATGACATTTACAGAAAATTCATAATAAGCCTACAAACCAAAGAAGTTATTTTTGTGTCCGTGATTATCAGTGAGAAGGTAAACTGCACAACTACCCCATCTCTTGGGAGCAGGTACAGAACTAAACCAATCATACAAAATGAAAGTATTTGCAAAAATATTGTGATTTTTGTAAGACAGCCTTCAGCGAGCAAGTTTCTTTTAACTCTAGGTATCTAATCTGTAATAATGAAAACTTAATTGAATGTGAGGCTTTCTTTGTGAATAAGTAAAACTTCTTCCAGTGGAAAATATTTTAAAATAAATGTGGTTTTTTTCATTATCTCCTTATTTCCTAAAGTTTGTTTTCAACAGATGTTAGTGCTAAACGTTTAGTAGAGAGGGTGGTGAAATAGGTGGAGCATTGTCCAGCTGTGTTTTATTTAATGTATGACTGTAGTGATACTATACAGACTGAAATCAGATACATCCGTGGAACAGCTGCCTTCCTCGAACCAAGTTCTAAATTTCTCATGAGATAGAGAACTAGATTTGGAGTTGGATATGACTACATATATATTTCACACACTATGCGGAGATACGTATATGGTGTGTCGCTGTGTGTCTAAGTATGACCACAAACTTCTTATAATGAAATTCTAGGTTAGTAGAATTTCTGAATGTATATAGTCATTTAAAGCTCTAGTAATTCAAACAAGGTACTCTTAGGTAATTCAACATATGTAATTTTCATTGAGATTAAGCAATGTATAGGGGTTAAAAAATGCCTTTACGGTTACTCTTTCGCTGTTTACCATGTATATGTTTCACTTCCAGATTTGGCTTGTGACTGCTTTGTGCTCAAAGCAGTCCCCTCTAATCGACTTTAAAACTTAGTTTATATTTAATTTTTGGTGTAATGCATTTTTATTAAGGCTAGGATGGATGGCCAAATTAGAAAGTACTGTGTTAGTTAGCATACAAAGAGTGAAATATTCTGAAACACTGAAATTCGTGGACCTTGTTTTTTATGGACACTAATTGCTCCTGATGAATATAACTGCTGTGATCAGCACATACCCTGGTAAGAGCTCAGAAATGGCACTATATCCTATCCCTGGCCTGTTTCATTGTCCTGACCAGTATGCAGGTCTCTGGTCTCATTTGGAGAGCAGATTGAGCCCAAGACCAAACTTCATCTTGGTGAGGTTATTAGAGTATACTGCTGTGACCTCTGCAGAGGCTGTTTCACCACAGCTTGCAAAAGCACATCTAGTACAGGTTTTATGTTCCTGCCCTTGTAATGGGAGGACTGTCTTACATTCAAGACCACCTTCAAGAGCCTTGAGTGATTTTTCAGAAGTAGGGACACCTGTTTTAGTCAGCAGAAAGCATTGCATTGCCAGCCATTGGCTTGTCACTTGTCAAAAATGTGCAAAATGCCTGGTTGATTTTGATAGTTGATGTGTGAAAATGTGGTGCCAAACTGGGTAGGAATTGACAGGGGCATAGGAATGTTTTCTGAACTCCAGACAGGCCACCATTGTTTCTTGGCTATTGCATTGAGGTGGGAGAGCAAGGCAGGACTGTGCTAATGTGTGCTGCTGTGTGTCTGTGTGTATAAAACAAACTTCAGTTTTGATTGTTCTACTTCCAAAACAAATGTGGTTATGTCAGAAAAAATTAGTGTCAAGTTGGTAAGGGGTTTATACCAACAAACAAAGCAAGGCAGAGTCCAAACTCAATTGCTACTCGTCTCCTTTTTCTCGTCATCTTTAAATGATAGTTTGCTCTATGTCCATATGTATTATGGAAGAGGGAGTGGTGGTTTTGTTGGTTTTGACTTTGTTTTTCTGTGTGTGAGAAAAACACAGATGCGCTTGAGGATTAAGTGAATGGTCTGTAATTGCTCTCACTGGAAGAATGTATATTTAGGTCACTGGTAAAATACACCTGTTAAAGAAGACAAAATGAGGTGACACTGGACCCCAAAAGTGAAGAACCATTATCAAGGAAAGAAAGAGAGAAAAGGCATCAAAGTAATAGTGTTGGCATCAGGTTATTGATTGGATTTGTTATAGTGTCTTTTACAATATGTGGCAGGAGGGAGATGACACATTGTGATGCATACAACAGTTTTCTTACGATAAGTGGTTAAAAGAGTTTAGGTCTTCCAGGGAAGCTGAGAAGATACAGTACCCAGGTAAGAAAATCAGGAACAGTTTTCATCATGTTGAATTTAAGTTGCCAATTAAACATTCACAAAGAGATGTCGAGATAAACCAAGATGGTCAGCAGACAGAGAACGGTGTACCTTTTCTTGGAAGATAGTTTAATGGCATGGAAATACTAGTAGCCATGGTTGTGAAAAGGTTTTTAAAAATACATTGTAGAGTGAGAAGTTAGGGATAAGGCATTTGAGTAATGGTGAGTAGCCAGTGAAACTGAGAGACAGTCATGCACCGGGGGGTATAGTGAAGGAGTCAACATGTAGAAGGTGTACAGGAGATGCTGGACCTCATAAGACAATGAAGAGGAGAGTAGAAAATAGGCAGTTTTTTCCAAGGCTAATGAGGGTAGGTTTGTTGGATTTGTCAGGGATAAGTCTGTTGAGACTGAGGAATTCACATGGGATTCACAAGGAATGAGGATAGAGTAGACAGCAGTATTGGATGAAAAAGGCCAAAGTGTGAAAAAGAGTAATGGGGAGAGAGAGAGAGAAAGAAACAGGAAGCTATTTCGTGAAAAGTGGATCATGCAGGTGAGATTTCTGAGGTACGACTTTTGCAAACAACAATTGGTATATATCCCTATGCTCTGAAGATGCCACTGCTGATGGAGAAGATAAAAGAAGTTGGCAGGCATGAGTATGAAATACTGTGCTGAAATGAAACTGGAAGGCTAGGATGAGAAAACAGAAGGAGTCTTTTTGTTGGATGGAGAAGAATTTTAAGGATGCTAGTAGTGAAAGAGAATTGTAGTCAGGTAGAGGTACTACAGAGTATCATAAAATAATGGAAATAGGAAGACAAAAGAGAGTTTTGAAGATAGAAAGAAGACTAATTGCAGAATCAAAAATTCTGTACTCCTCAGAGACAAATTGGTATGAAGATACTGCAGCCTGTTTGAGGGAGTCTTGGATATTGATTAGGCCATATTTACATTACCATAGAATCATTGAATGCTTTGTGTTGGAAGAGACCTTAAAGATTATCTAGTTCCAACCCCCCTGCCACAGGCAGGGACACCTTCCACTAGACCAGGTTGCTCAAAGCCCCATCCAACCTGGCCTTGAACAGTTCCAAGGATGGGACATCCACAACTTCTCTGGGCAGCCTGTTCCAGTGGCTCACCATCCTCATGATGAAGAATTTCTTCTTTATATCTAATCTAAATGGACCCTCTTTCAGTTTAAAGCCATTACCCCTCATCCTGTGACTACATGCCCTTGTAAAAAGTCCCTCTACAGCTTTCTTGTAGGTGCCCTTTAGCTACTGGAAGGCTGCTATAAAGTCTTTCTAGACCCTTCTCTTCTCCAGGTTGAACAACCCTGACTATCTCAGCCTTTCCTCATAGGAGAGGTGTTCCAGCCCTCTGATCATTCTTGTGGCCTCCTCTGGACTTGCTCCAACTTAGTTTGGAAGAGGCAAAAGGAATTTTGTTTGTTTGGTTGGTTTGGTTTACAGAAGCCATATTTATGATAGTAAAAATGAGGAAAATCGTAAATTTGCTAGCATAGCATGGGATGGGTTCAATAAGTTATGAAAAGATACAGAGAATGTTTCTTTTACATCCTTTTACGTTTTTCTCATGCAGTGTAAAAAGTCCCCAAAGTAAGCCAACTGAATAGTTTCCAAAAGCTATTTTTATTAGTTATAGTTATTGTTTTTGTGGCCAAGATTATTTTCTCAAATGCAAAGTTTGACAGTGAAGCCAAACTTTCAGCTGGGGTTTCATTTTCAAACCATTAGGCAAATATTTAGCAATGCTGTTAAGAAGCCATCTTTCTGAAACGGTTTCCTAAAATCTTTCTTGATAAGTTAAACAAGAAGAGATTGTTTCTCTGGTCAGCAATATTCTTAGAAATAGAATGCTCTAAGTGGTGAGGGAAACATGGGCAGATGGGAAGAGCTTTCTCAACACTCTACCGTGGTTCAGAGATACTTCTAAGGCAAGACAGTTTGCTTGCCTCCTTTTTCTCTCTAAAACCATGTATAGTCTGATGTTTCAGGTGCCTTGACTCATTACCTTCTGTGTAAATGTTAAGAGATTTTTTTCAATAGAAATCAACTTTTTGTATCAATTGCAATTAACAAAATGCTAAATTGTTTTTCACCTTGACTGGCTACACTGCTGTATGGCTTCTCTTCTAAGAATGCCATTTTCCATAACAGCAACATTTTCTGGCTAAGTATTTCACACTTGTGTTTTTATTTTTATTCATAATTCAATGATATTATGCAATGCCAGGCACTGAAGGTTTTATAAGCTTCAAAAATAGTTACAGAGCTGTTATATTTTCAGGTTTTTTTTTCCTTGTTATCAAGGTTTTTCATTGCAGTATATTTTGTCAAGAAAAACTGCAGAATTAAAAAAAAAAAAAGCTAAGTCTCTTATCTGTTCAGTAATTGCAAATAACTAGAAAAACTGCTCTATGAAATACATGTGAAAGATTATTGGGGGGTATCGAACCACTACTGAGTGTGAGAGATAAAGAAATCCCAAAGACTTGCATCTCCTAGAGTGTTATCTCTCCACCCAGAAAAAGGCTTTAGTTGCAACAGATGAACATATAGTGGATATGTGGGACAGTTATAATCAATTGCCAGTCACTTGTCTTGGTTGTGGCACGTGAAGTTAGGTTACTGTATTCATAATTGGTTAATTAGGATTGAGAGAAAGGAAAGAGTGTTTCAGGTCTGCTAATGATATGTGTAGATATTACTGAATTAGAAAATCATGGAGAAGAGCAAATCATGTAATAGTGTAATCATGTAAACACTAAAAGCTCACATTTCACAAGTTAATTTTATTTTGCGTAGTATGATAATTACTGAAACAGCATCCGTATCTACACCACGAAAAGGGGTATTGAAGAGCTTGTCACATGAAGTGAAAACCCAGAGATCGTGTTTACAGAGACTTAAGGAAAGCATCTGACATAGTCTGCAAATGTCTACTCAAGGCAAAAATTAAGAAATTCCTGAATTCACCTGGTGTATGTAGACCTCACGACTTTTAAGTGATATACCAAGCCCAGAAAGTACAGTTACATTTCTTTTCTGGATTATAATTGGGAACAAAGCAAATATATTGCCTTCAGTAGAGATGACCAAGAGGGGGAAGGGGAAATTGCCATTTGGAGAGTGTAATTCATACCCTGGGAACCTGTCAGTCTTGTCAGCTGTGATCACAGCTTTGAGATAGCTGACTGTCTCTGGGATCACTTTCAACAAAGAGCTGGACAGCTTTGCTCAGTTGTCATGGAAAGGAAGGTTTCTGGTTTGTTTGTTTGTTTTCTTCTTGCAGCTTTATAGCTCATGCCTTTGTCACCTTGAGACTGGCCTGTGGTAATATGTTATCTTGAAAAGCTTTTATGTTTATTAAAAATTATCATTTTTGCAGCTGGATATTGTCAGTGTCAGCTAATTAGTTATTTATGTTATCTTAGCTGAAGTGACCTCTTTCAACTCAAACAGCCATATATGGCTTGGGACTTGTCTGCCTGGCATCTCTGCCCAGCTAGTCCTGCCCTTCTGCCTCACGTTTGAAACCGGAGTAAATCACAATTTCCATCTCTCTCAAGGAGCACTGGGAATATTTCTTGATGTGAAAGAGGGGGAACAGCTGGTAAGCGAGCATGGGAACACATCAAGAGATGACCTTCCCTGTTCAGAATACACCTTCCTTGTGCTGGAGCAAACTGGAGTAGATTGCACAGTGTTAGTGGCGCACTCAGTCTTGGGTAGAGTTCGTTTTGCTGTAGACACGATTGTAGTTGCATGGTTGATTTGTGTTCCTGCTAATAAATGAGTAAATTTTTGTTACGTGCCTGTAAACAGGAAAATATTGATATAGCAATTTTTGTAGATCTCACTATCCTCAAGGCCTTCGTTACTTTACTGCCCCTGCTCTTAAAAAAAAAATAAATCAAGATGTTAGGAACAGGAGGGAAGAAGAATGCCTTATCTGAGAGATTCAATGTTTTGTTAAAAGAGTCTGGGAGGAAACATTATAATATTGGGAACGTGTCATCTTACTGTGAAATATTGTATACTACAAACAATGTGGAAAGTTAAAAACCTTCAATAGTTAAGTGCATTGTTGTTTTTCTCATGTATGTGGCTTGGATTTCTGAGGTGAGCAAACTGACTAGTTCCATTTTCTGCTTTTCCTAGAATGTGTCTTATTTAGGATTCTGGAGAAGGAGAGCAGTTCTGAGACGCAGAGCTCTAACCATGCAGTTCTGTTGTGGGTCATTCAGCTCTGTTGTGGGTCATTCATTTTGTGATAATACTTCATGTGGCCGCTGTCTTCTTGACTTCCCATATTGATCCTCTTCAGTCCACCCAGATTTTTGTGCAAAGGATATTCATTATTGACACTCCAGTCACGTACCTTTTGGGTGGGTTGGTTTTTTGTGTTGTTTGGTTGTTTTTTCCCCCGCCTCTTTCCGATCCTTTCTCTGTCTTCTGTTTCTCATCCTCTCTAGGAGAACTGTGGTGGTATTGCGTACCGTGACATTTATCTGTTATCCTGTTGGTTTTTTTTGGATTCATGCAACTGCATCCTTTCTCACGTGTGCTTCATGTTTTCTGCCTGTCATTTCATATTGCACACAAGTGTAGTCAGCTGTAATTGCTTAACAAAAATATATGTGCTAATGCAAAGCTAGAAAGAAAGTGCTTTACATTGCTGGAGTTATTTGCTAGAAAACCTTCAAACAAATTGCAGAAGTTAGCATGCAGAATTTGCTGAAATAACTGAACCTTTAAAAAATTTTAAGGACTGATGAACTTGTCAAATTTTATATGGCACATGACTAGTACTCCATAATAGCAAGCACCTCTGCAACGAAAGGAGAGGGGTAATGAGGGAGAAATGTAGTTATGCTTTGCCATAACTATCTAGTTAGGGCATCTTAATTTAGTGTTTCCATGCTTTCTCCTTCTCGTCTTGAATAAAACTTGAATTGTGTACATTAGTTCCGTTGTTTCATGTCTTTCCAGCAAGAAAGATTCTGATAACAACTTTTTTGCTAATGATTTGTTAGCAAGATTAGACATCTGTTAAAAATGTTGAGAGGCTAGAGGCCAAACACATTATTTTCTTTGAAAACTGTAATGAACATTTGCCAGTATATGTAAAAACTTCTTGTTCAACCTTCTATCATTTTAGAGCAACCTTCAATGATTTTAGAATATTTGATTTAGGATTACAATTCAGGGTTATATTCCTTTAGAGAATAATATACGAGGGCAAGCTTGCGGAGCTTAAAGTTAGGAAAACAATTTTTTTATGGGTAGATTGAGCAAATTTATTCTTAAAGACGAGGAGAATTGCTCATGCAATCTTGCTATCCCTTTCAGATGAGTCTCATTTTGCATGAAATCCTGAGGTGTTAAAGCTGCAAAGAGTTGGGCTAAATTTGTTCTGTTGTTTTCATTTTTGTTATTGATGCAAATAATGTCTGTCTTCGATATCTGTATGTTGGTATTTTTCTTTTTCTATGGGACAGTTAAAAAACGTATTAAGTCGTTCAGGAATAGGTATTTCATTGAGAAGACTCCATAGTGAATGATGTATTTAAGGTGAGCTGTTTAATTCCCGAAAGATACAGTTTGGGTTTGATTAGTGGATTCATAAATTAATGCTAATTAATGCTATAAAATCACTGTCTTTAACAATAGAAAAATAACAAAACTCCTGAAACATTATCTGATTTACTATATATCTATCTATAGATGTTTCGGTTTTTTATTAGTAGAACATACAAGAAAAGGCATTAGTTGAAACCAAATATTTTTCTTTATTTCAATTTGTATCCAAAACAAAATGAAAGGAAGGAATTACAGATTGACTGAGGATGAAATGAAAATAAAAATAAACAAACAAAAAACCAAAACCAAACACCGTGGTTTAAGTTGGGCAGCAAAATGAAGAAGACTGTTATTTTAATAAATGTGTGTCAGTGTGAAATTACCAGAGATGGATGGGAGTGTTGGGGAGACAAGTGTTGTGGAACCCAAATGAAGTTTTTCCAATTTATTTTAAATAGCTAAGTACCATATTGTAATCTTTATGTCATTTTTTTAAGGTTTGATTATTAACCATTTATGATGTTTTTGCAAATGTCCATGGTATTTCTTAGACAGAAAATACGTCATTTTAATTGCTTGTTAATGTTTAACAAATCTTACGGGAAATTTATTTTCTGGTAGCCAATTCACAGTTTATATGTTACCACATACTTGGAAAATTTTATGTAATTGGATGCATAAAATATGTTTCTTAGTATTTATAAACACCCTCACCAAAGACATACAGTTGTAAACTGCAATCTGTTAATAGAGTTTCTCCAGGATATGCACAATTGGCTAGAAGTGACAGTAATTTCAAAACAAATACTATGCTAGATGTAGGCTATGACATTCTATCTCCAAATGCTGTAAGAAGCATTTACTTGGTGTTTGAAGTCCTCCTTTGTTTGTTGAAGTCATTTGTGGACAGAATGACTTATGTGACTCCTCTAAAAACTTGACTAAATCTGCACACCAAAATAAACTTGTAATCGCTGTTAATGTCATCACACAGATTCTCTAGCTTTTGGACCAAATATAGACCAAATATTTGAAAGGTTAAACAACATTAATTACTTTACTAGCTTGGGTCTTTTGCATACAAAATAGCCCATAAAAAAGAGGTGCATAGTCAAAAAGGTAAGGTAAGGTGTGTAGTCAAAAATTAAAAGCTCCAGTAACTGAGGATTCCTGTGCAAGCTTAGTTCAGTCCATGTGCTTGCGTTTTGTCATCACATTCTCCTTTTTGATTCTGTAGAACTGTCTCTTTTGAAGTATAGATTGCATAGTAATCACTAAGCAGCTGCTCAGTATTTTGTCCTGTTAGTCTTTAGGGTGTGACTCTGGATCTGACTTACTTCATGCTCTTCAAACCCTCCTGTGAAAATGTACACTTCTACATGTTTTTCTGTTTTGTTCATCACCATTGTAAATAAAGGACTTTAAGGTCGCTAATTTGTCTTCTTGCACCGTGTGTGAGGAGGGACTTGTTTTAACCCTCATGATACAGTGGTGAAGCTGAGATCCAGTTGCACAGGCAACCTTTGATTCTTGTATGCTTTATTTTTAAAACTATATAAATTAGATTTTTTGTTAGGAAAATGGAGCGAATGATAAGTGTCAATATCCTATGTATTAAACAAGGAGTCAATCTGTCTCAAGTTCCTTCATCTCTGTTTCCATCTTTTCCCTTTTCTTCCATTTTTCTTTCCTGTTTATGAAGGGCAACTTGGTATTTTAGGAGAGACCTTTATTTTTGATTGGGAAGTAGGAAAGCTTGATTTTATGAAAGTGCTAAAATTTAATTTGAGGTTCCTTCCTTTTTAATAGAAGTTTTAGGGATTTTACTAAATACAGGCTTAATAAATATGAAGTCAGCTCTATACAAGAACAAAGCATTAACTTGAAAGTACTTTCTACCTTTCTCTAGGGTTATCAGCAAGATAGAAATAATGACAAATAAGCATACATCATTCCCGAACTTGAATTTTGTTACAGCTAAATGGAACACAGACCTCAGACTATCTGAGCTTTGTTCTATTATATAGGCTATATGTTTTGGCAGGGTTTAAATTTGGCAAAAGTAAATTCTTCCAATCCTTCTGTTATTTGCAAAGTATGTATATTGTATTTTGGGTTTTTTTTTGTAATTATAAGGCTGCTTAGGGGTGTGTTGAGGTCTTTTTTAGAATGTATTTTATTTTAACCAGGCATAATTACCTTTATTGAGTGCTAGTGGGAGTTTTCCAAGAGCTCTGATGCTATGTAAATGTGGACTGTATAATTAAACCTATGAAGAAGTAAAATTTTGCACTCAAGCACTTGTTATGAAAACCTATTCTGAAATATGTATAACATTTTTTTTAAAGCTGTATAACTATCTAGCTTCGGTACCTCCTAAAAATTCAGGATTTTCTGTTTAAATTTAGGAATAGCAGCAAAGTACACAAAATGCTATAAAGAAATGATTGTCCCATCTTGTAATAAGCAAATTTTCTAACGTTTTATTTGTTTGACAAACAGGTACACACGAAGTTCCACTGCAGGCAAGCCCATGCTCCAGGCACTGACACTTCATGCTTGACATTTTCCTATGATGGTACTGTCCTTGCCAGCAGGGGAGGTAGGTGGTTGAAAGAAACCTTTGATATGTTGAATTTAATATGATTTTAACTTTATGAAGTGAAATGGTTTGGTAAACAAACCATTTAAATTGTATCATTGTTAAATGTAGTTGTTCACGATGGAGGTAAGATAGTGAAATGGGATACTAGTGATTTAAACCTGAAGTGTTTCACAATTTAAATCTTTTATTTCGATACATCATCCAATACTATGTTCCTGAAAGCACATATTACAGCAGTTAAGGAGTATTTTAAGGAACTTTGCTGTGTATACTACACAGTTCCTGATTGGTCTTCTGGTCTAGCATTAATAATACACCAAAAGGAAATTAGTAGCTTAATTAAAAATAAAATGAGGCCAGTTTTGTTAATTAGTTCTTTCTGGGAAGATTACTGCCTCTCAATAATGGTATCTCTGTTCTGGAGTTATTAATTAATCACGCAGCTTTCTTATGCAATGTCCTTTTCTAATTGGTATTTTTGTCTAATTTATATTACAAACATCAAGATGCGATGACTGAGAGTGAGTGGCCAAGATATACTTGAATGGCAAAAAAAATTGAAATGTCTAAAGAACAGGAAAAAAACAGTTATTTTTTAGACTCCAGGTAGAACTTTTTTAGTAAAGTCTTAGGTAACAGAACAAGTCTTGAGAAGGCAAAGATTTATGTGAAGACTCGTTAACTTCAGTGTTAGATGTATAGGATAGGACAGTGTCTGCCTAAGGCAGCTTTTCCTAGAGATTTGTCTACCCACTATTTTGCAGGCAGGTGCAAGCATACGATCCAAGCTGTCTACATGGAAACGAGCTGTAACCAGAAGCTATATGTATGCATTAGCATGGCCCCGAGGCTGAATAAACAGGCCTAGGGTGAGACAGTATGTGTTAATGTCAGCTAACGTTGTACCTAACATATGTACAGGACATCTGGTCAGTTTGGTATGTAGACAGAATGAGATTACTGATAGAAAATACCAGTGTAGAGATATTAATAGATGACAAAAGCTCAGAAGCAGGGGATGTGGTTCCAAGCCAAGGGCTGTAGCTTGCAATTGGTGTCCTCCCTCTGTCCCTCCTGAGTGGAGTGACATTGGTGGCTTTTATGTTGATACACAGCTGCTGTTTTATGCTGCCTCTCTGACTCATTTGTATGTCTTGCCATGTTTCTAAGTCTATGTTCACCATCATCTCATCCTTCAGAGTAAGATGATGGTAGGTTTGTCCTCGACAGCTCCAGACTTACTGGGACACACTCATAGCACTTGGATAGTTTCTTAATTGTTCTTCAGGCTCCTGGATCCAGAGTTCCACTGCCGCAGTACTTATGGTTGGCGGTAAATGGTTGAGGTAAAACTCAATGGTTGAGGTAAATGGTTGAGGTAAAAACTCTTGAACTTGCTGGTCCTTACTGAATTAAACACTTACTACATGAGAACCTTCTCCTCCTTGGGAAGTAGGTGAACCGTCTGTCTTTCTGTTCTAGGCTAAGTGAAATGCTGCGTCTGTCTGCCAGTGGTGTTGCCTCCAAAAAATTCACACAGACATACTTTAGAAGATAAAAAGAGAAATCTCAGTGTGACTTTAAATAGTAACAGCAAACAAGGTGGATACTTATATGAGGAATATGCACTAGTGCTGTCTTGAAATCTGTATTTATGTAAATTCTCTTATGTATCACATTTATGAATGTAGATCACATAAATGAACTTTCCTTATTTTTATTGGATGTGGAACGTTCAGTTGCCTGGTCTTCCTCATCTGTCTCCAGATTTTGTATCGTGTTAAACACACTTTCACTTACTTGTGTTTTATCTACCACAGTTTGCTCTGAGCTATATAAAATGTTGATTGATTGTTTGCAGAATGTAGGACTGTATGGAAATTTGGCCCATCAGTGTGGATAAAAGTGCTACCTTTGTCTAGTGTTTTTCTAAAAAAAAAGCTCTGTATGTGCTGTGCTAGAGAATAAGGAGGATTCATACCTTATTTTGACTTGTTTGGTTAGTGCTTTAATATGAGTATTGCGTTGGATCTGTACCAACAAAAGCAGATGTGGATCCAGCATTCATAGATTAACACACCTGCCAAGTGCTGAGGATCAAAGAGAGGATAGTTGTTTGGGGAATGGGGACTTTCATTGAAAGCCTGATTGACTCTCCTGCATCTGATGTAGATTCTGTGTTGGATATGAGAGATGAGGCAGGGCTCAGCTGTGAGCACAAGGGAAAATGAAAAGCTAAGGAGCTGTTTATGAGACACCCCAGTCTTACTCTTGTTGGGTATTAGGTAGTAACTTGTCAGAAACTTAAGAAAGTGATATTTTTGCACATGTGTAACCATGAAAGTAATTTTTCCTAAATACAGTGAAGGTTGTGTTTGGGGAATGTTTTCGTTGTTTAGCAGTGAAGAGGTAAGCATTAGGACTGGACTTGAGGGCCTATTATAAAAATTTTTTTTAAATGGTTTTGACTTCTGATATGCACAGAGCTAGTTTTTGTCATAGTATGAAGCAATTACTTGATTAATTCCATGAATCTCCTCATAGCTATTAGTTTGCTGATTGATTTTTTTCTGTGGTATGAAAAGTGTGCAGACTCACTGCCATGTTAATCAGTAAAATTCTACAGGAAATAGAATTAGGAAAATAAATTCACTGTAGTTAAACCCAAGAAAAAGTATGCACATCTAAGCCTATCAGATAGCTTATGCAGATATATGCTTCCTTTTGAGCTCAAAATTTTTGTATGTGTGTTTACTTTTGATATTTTGTTTTGGGGTTTTCTTTTAGTTATGGCTGAATTTCTCTTTTCACAACGTTCTTGAGGAAAAATATAACATTTAATTTTGAAGTTAATTTAAGAAGTAGAAACACCTTGAGTACAGTTTCCTGTGTACTCAAGGATTATGCAGCAGCATGTATAGTGACTTTGTTTTGTGTAAAGTAATAATATATTGCTTTTTTATGGTAAATACAAACATTAGCATTTTAAAAATCAAATAGTTTTATGGCAGGTAGTATTTCTCAGGAACAGAACACTGATGCTCGTTTCAAACAATGCCAAAAATGCATTCATTAGCTTTAAGAGGCATCGTCAACTATTCATAACACTTGCAGATGGAATGGCTTTCTCAAAGTCTTCCAGTGTCCTCCACTTCCGTATGTTGAGAGAGAATGTTGCACTGAAACATTTGGCCAGGCCGGTATGGATGCAGGTGATGGTGAGAGCTGTTCCAGGTGTCAGTGCAGAATCCCCAGTTTGTGACTTCCCTCCCAAGGCTTGGGGTGAGAGTGGTCCTGACCTGTGGTGCCTCCCAAGGTTGTTCTTCAGCTGTTGCAGCTCCTCTTTGCAGAACCAGTGCACTATGCAGAAACATATACCTTGTTCTGTAAGGTGCCTCGCCTCACCTACATAGTGTAAGACTTCACAGAAAGGCTCATAGTTTATAAGCATAATATATTCTGATGCTCCCTCACAGTAAGTCGTGTCATGGTCTGCCTTTCCTATGCTGTGTTTTCTTTTTAAAATTCTTGTTTCCTTTGTTTCATTGCTTTCCCAATGATATTCTGCAAAGAAAAAAAAAATCAGATAAAGTATTTTGTATTATCAGTGCATTGGAGTGCATTGGCCTCATTTTGACTGAAAGCTGTTCGCAAAATGCCTATGGTGGCTCACCAAAGACTGTTTTTCTAGGACCTAATTGTTACCTCCTGATAAATCCAATGCTGAATACAATTATCAGGCTAGAGCCTGTTTATTGCTGTCCTTCTTATTAAAATGGCAAAGAATAGAGTTTGAAATGCTACTAGAAATGCTATAAAAGCTTTAAATAATCCTGACAGGCTTTGGAGAAGTCTGCCACGAAGAAAAATACTGAATGATCTGGGTGGACTGTTTTGAATGCTTCATGCTGAACTGCACAACCTCCTTTTCGTATGTTTTGCTTTAAGGGTAACTATTTTTGTCCATGTATGAACTAAGTGAAAATAGATCATTACTGCTACAGCTCTTGTAAAGAAGCCCCTTAAGCATCGATGGAAGGATGCTACTGGAAAAAATCCTTGGTTTTTTGGAAAGTTAGTGTGTCTGTTTTCTTAGTGACAGTGATTTCCACTCCAAATGCAAATGAGATTCAGGAACCAATATCATGTTTGCAACACAGAAATTTTTTGTTAGAAAAAGTGAATTAGGGCAAATTCTTAATTATCATCAGAGTTTCACAGCAGTGGCCAAATCATTCTACTATTATTTATCCCTTTCCAAATACTTAATAATCCATTTCTGCACAGTATAAGACAGTGTTGATTTGAAATTAGCCACAAGTTTTTGAGTCCTTCTAGAGTCTTCTAATATTTTTAAATCAGCAGATTACATTTTCTTGTTAGCAGAAGAGCGATAGCTAAGTGTCAGACTGCATCTCTCCTGCTAAAGCCTGGCAGGACTACAGCTTGAAGATCATGTCAGGGCTCATTCCACTGGGAACAGAACAACCTTGGCTGCTAGCCTTAGATCTGTGCCTATCCAGGAAATTTGCAGAGTGACCAAATGGTATCCTTTGCATACATTTATAAAGTGCTGGTGCTTTAGATATAACATCTTGCTGATAAGTGGTTTTTTGCTGGGGGAGGGAAAAAGGAGGGTTTGTATTACAAGACCAAATACTTTGAAGTGCTTGGGATGGAGTCTACTGGGAAACAATAACAAAACAGATATTCCCAAAACAGGGACTCAACATTTTTCTTTCTTGTCGTTTTTTAGCTTCCCAATGAACAGAAATATACTCTGCTCTAGACATCATTTATTTAAGTTGTCCACTTCTTAAAAATATTTTGTAGTAAGTAGTTATCGTAGTCTTTAATATAAACATACATGATGTACGAGACCACACATTATTGCTTTCCCTGCAAAGGGTACTGCTGGCCTTGATTTCTTTTGTTACAATGTGCTACTTTTTTNATGTGCTTTTTTTTTTTTTTTTTTTTTTTTTTTTTGTGTAACATTTAATTTTCAAACCCTCCTTTAAGCTCTTGATCTCAAAGGTTCTGAGTCCACAAAATACTTCGCTGCAAGGTTCCTGCTTTGGAAAGAAGCAGGTCCGTGGATTACCAGTCACTTGCCTTGTTTTCCTCCTAGGTCAGGAAGATTTTGTAACTTTTTGTCTAAAGTTATTGTCTGGATATTTTTAAAGAGAGTTGTTGTTTGAAAGTCCTTCTTTTCATTCTTGAAAGGGCTGAGGCACTGGTGTCAAATGCAAGATGTGTAGGTGCCCCAGTGAGGTGCTTCAAAGCTCAAATTCTGTAGCTCGTCTCGTGCTAGAAATATGTATCCCAGAGGGATGATCAGCAGAGATGTAGATCTCTCTGCGAATAACTAACTAATATTTTTTTTTCCTGTTCTCAATTTGTTAATATGTCATAACTTTTCAAAAAGGAATAAACAGCCTGACTTTTACTGGCCCTCAGTCATACCATGTTTATCAAACACAGACAAGAATTGCTATAAATGTCTTGCTGTTACCTCAATTTTGGCTTTTATGGCAAAAGGTGGTGTGAAAAGGCTTCATTATAGCAAGTGCGGATTCACTTGCTTCCCTTCTCCCATCCCCTAAGGATTTCTGACTGATTGCGGGGCTGGTTCTCCATACTGAGATTGCAGTTTGTTGCTGCTTGGCTACTAAAAAAGGGGGAAGACTTCTTGGGTCTTCTGTTTTTCCTGATCATCTTTTCAAGGCAGGTAGAAAACAGACACATAATACTTGTTTAGTTTTTGATCTAGAACATCCATGGTGACATTTTAATTTATTCCGATATCTTAAAAGTTAAATTTACTCCAAGTACCGAAGCACCAATGTTCACAAAGACAAAATAAATTAGCGTTTCAGGAATCTGATTCCACTGTGGATAGTGATTCTTGGTAGGAGGGATTGTCATGATGGAGTTGAGCTATTGAGGAGAAGTTTCTCATCTGCTGGAGTGCAGCAGGTAGAACTTCTCGTCGTTACACTTTCATAGTCATTTAGGGACAAAAAACTTCCGAACCATCCCTGTGTTCTGTGTCTGAATTAGAGGATGGAATTTTCTTTACATGTCTAAATTCTTGACTCAAATTCTTTATTGCTAACCTTCATCCCTTTTGTTTCATAGGAGATGATACTTTAAAGACGTGGGATATTAGACAATTTAAAACACCTCTTAAGTCAGCAGAAAGACTGCCCAGCTTCTTTCCAATGTAAGTACTCTGGTTTATTGCAGCACGTAGAAATAGCAATAGTTGTGCTGAATGGGAGAGAGTCTGCCGGAGTTCTCAGTTCTCACTGTGTCCGGAACTGTGAAGAAAGGACTGCACAGGGAGGACTGTGCCATCAGGATTCTTGGCTGTTTTAGGACTTCAAGTTGCTTTGAAAGATCTCAAGGTTTCTTTGTGGTAATTCATAGCTAGCTTTACTTGTTTTATGCCATTTTTCAGTCTCATATGTCTTATGTCCAATTAGATAAGCAACTTTTCAGGAGGAGGCCAATTCATTGCCTTATGTTTCTGTAATGAGATATATAAGTAATCGTTGTTCTTACTTGGTCTATGATAAAGAGAAAAAAAGCTGTGTTGAAAAGTACACATAACATGAAGGTTCATGGTGTGAATTCAGGTTATGATATTGGAAGTGCTGATGACTGTGTTCTTTGGTACTAAAGTACTATATTGTACTGCATAGCGCTAAATATTTTATTTAATATTTTTATTGGTATTACCTGGATTTCTATAGCTGTATCACAGCCAAATCCAACTCTAAGGACAATTTATACTTTTAGAAAGGCAGGTCATGGACATCTCAATCTTAAGTGCAATTTGTAGCATAGAGGAAAAATAAACAGACAAAACATTTTTGGCTCCTGTATAAACACACTGCTTTGCATCATTGAAAAATGTATCATTAGCAAAAACAGATTTCATGACTGATTTTTTTTTTTTTTTACTTAAGGATGATAACCAGATTTGAAAACCCTTTTTTCATTTGTTTTTCATCTTGAAAAGCTTGTCAGACTTTTGAGTGGAAGAGGATTTTGTTGGGAGGAGAATTTTTATTGGATCTGCCAGTTTTGCACATTTTGTGCCCAGCTGTAATTGTACAGGTGAACTGTGTCTAATGACTATAGTAAGAGATGACAGCTGATGAAAGATTTTTTTTTTAAGTTTTGTCTTGAAAGGATTATTTTTAGGGAGTGCAATTTTTATACAAGCTCCCTGTACATTAATGGTTGGTTTTCCCAGTATAATAATTTATTTTCTTCAACAGGACAGATTGTTGTTTCAGCCCAGATGATAAAATACTCGTCACAGGCACCTCTGTTAAGAAAGGTGGTGGCAGTGGGAAGCTTTTCTTCTTTTATCGGGAGACCTTTGAAAAGTTGTATGAGATAGAAGTTACAGATGCGGTATGTATTGTAGTTTTCTTTTGTCAACTGTTCAAAATATGAATTAAATCATAGTCATATGCTATTTTATCCTTACACAGACGATGACCTACTTACACTACTGTAATTATTCTACTCCACATTTAAGAGATAGAGGTAGAGTGTCCTGAACAGGCACTATTCTCCTTTACCTATTTAGATCTATGAAGTGAGGCCTGAATCCTAAAATTCTTACATGTTTATGCTGTTTACTCCACCAGTTATCATGATGAAATGCCATATCGTGACAGAACTCCTACTTATCCCTGAAACTAGACTTGTGGTTACTATAGATTGTATTTCACTGGATTCCAGCTTGTGTAAATGCAAAAATTTCTTGGTAAAAGGAGGGTATCATTGGGAATCACTCCATCAAAAATACTATTATCACCAGTAACATGAAACCCTAAAACTGAGAATCTGTAATACAGAAGAGTCTGTGTATGGCTTCAACTGCCTACCTGTTCCCTTGTACAGAAGGAAAAGGTTTAATATCATAGTTGAAAAAAAGGTCCTTTTGCTCCTGTGAAGGGATTATAACAAACAAAAGTGGGAGAAATTCAGACAGAACTGACATTGCTTAAATATGGCAATGGATGCTTAAGTCCCATTAGCTGCTGCAGTCTGTCAGATAGCAACTTCTTCTTTCTTTTGAGATACTGTTTTTTCCTTCTGTACTTTTCTTAACCCAGCACAGCAGTCTTTCCTAGCACACTGAACCGAACCCCCTTGTGCTAGAGAAAATTTATACAGAATTTACATTCTATTTATTTTCAAATCTCATTTTCTCTTTTAATTCATCCTAGAGCAAAATCTGCTTACACCTGGCTGTGTTATATCGATCATTGCTGTGGCAGCAGTCTTGCAAATTAAAAATTCAGAATTCATGTCAAAGCAGAAACCATGTGATTTTTCATGAGGGGATTTTTTTTTAAACCATATATACTAAATGCAATTTTTATGTGATTTTGGAAGTTTTATTCAGCGTTAAAGAATTTCTCCAAAGGTAGCATAAATTGGATTTTAAATTTTTCTCCTATGGAACATACTAAACCTCAACTCATGAAGATTTCTAGTGGATTTTTGTTTTCTGATACCAGTATTATAACCAAGTATTTATAACCTCTTTCTGAGACAAAACATGAATGCCTCAGTATCCCCTCTGAAACTTCATGACAGAAAAAAGGGAAACAACTACATAAAATAAAGTGCAGGAGGTACATTGTCCTAGGAGCTTTTCTGTCCCTGGGCACGGGAAACAAAATAGCTTAGCAAGTCTATTCACAATGGATTTGGACTCCTTAGAGCTAAAGTGTCTGGATGTTGTCCTGATGGCATCTCCGTTTAGTGGTAGTGAAGTCAGTAACAATGTACAGAAACTTCACTTGAGCTTTAAGACTGCAAGAATGAGAGGCTTGTGAATGGTGGATCATGTATCTCTGAAAGAAATTAAACAGTGACAATTACTGCTTACAAACCTACCTGGTTTGTGTTGGAAAGAAATATCACTTTCATTTGCTAACTTTGTCTCCCAGTAAAACAGTCTTTAATTCTCTGAAATAGAGGGTGTTTTTACTTGCTGAGGTAGATAATGTTACAGAAGAATCCAGCAAATATTGTTTTGCTGTCAGTTTCTCTCAGAATGTAGAAGTGAATTTCTCTTCTTCTGCTTCAAAATGCAAAACAGGCATGGAGCTGAGAACCAACAGTAGGAAGGAAACTGTCGAAAAAAAAAAATAGAGGTCAATAAGCGACTTCACTGGGGCCACTCACATAGTAAAATTTTAAGTATGTGTACAAATCTCAGCAGGTTCATAATTTTATACTATAAATTTACATAGGTGCTGATATTTATATGGTACTTTTTAAGACTATATTAAATTACTTTTGTCTATAGAGTTTTAGTGCTGTTTTTCATCATTTGTAGTTATAAAATTTAAGATAATCATTCTCCTGCTTTCGATATAATGGATAAAATGAAAATAATGGAAATAATAGGTGAAGAATCGAGACTTATAAGTGCTGATCTTGGGACATAATTTTCAGTGAGTCAGCACTAATAATACCTCTTAACCAGTATGTCTAGCTTCCAGCTTCAACACTACCCATCTAAGAAAAACACAGTTAAGGATATCAATCTAAAAGAAGAAAAATTACTGTAAACGGTGTTATAAAAGCAGTATGTATTTTCAAGGTTTTTCTATTGTTTGTATCTTTCAGCTTTTTCATTAGTAGTCTTTTCTTGTTTTTCTCAAATTGCAATGAAGGCTGCTAAAAACAAGTGAATTTTTAAGAAGCTGGCTTTTGTATTTTATAAGCAGTACATGCTGTTTGTTGGAAAGATCATTGAACTATGAAATGATAGATTAATATTTTGTGTGTAGTTTATGAAAGCATTTTTTCAGCACTGCAGTAATTACTTGCTTTCTAAGGACTACTTTCCTACTTCTCATTTGTTCCTTATACTCTTTCAAAAATGCAGATAGCCGTTGTTGTACTTTTTTAACTTCTTTACTTTTTTTGTGTTATCAAGTTCTTGAATGTGTAATTGCAATGTTTCTATTTTGCGAAGTTTTTTTAGGCATCGCATATATGAAGTTACACTATGCCAATATGTGTAGCAAAAGCACAAATACAGCAATATCTGTGTCTATAAAGAGCTTGATCTGCTCTCATTCCTCATGAAAATAATATCAGTGATTTCAGTTGGATTTAGTCCAAATTGCTAAAGAAGAAAGGCATCATTTATTTCAAGTATAAAATGAAAATAATAAGACTTTCTGAGGGCAATTGTATACCAGTTTAGTGGCAGAAAGTATATAATCAGAATAACAGAAAATCTACTGTTGTACATATTTCTGGAATCTGTGCCTGAGTCTCAGCTATGAAGGAACTTCTCTAACAGCTGTGAAGAGAAAACATAAACTATTAGTGTGTTGCTTTTTAATTTCACAAAGATTTTTTTAAAGGAAATGCTGGTAAGCTTAGAAAATTGAAAAAGACTAAAGAGCAGTAAACATTATCTTAAACCTTCTTGGTAAATAGCCAGTGCAACTGTCCTGTGAATGAACCTAGGGGTTAATGGGAAAATATTTAATGGGAGTGTTTGACCAAAGCTGTGTCTGGCATTCCTTTCCATCATACACACAAACCTTTTTTCACCTTTTCTTTCAAGTTTTCATGGGAAAACCCATTACTATTTCAGAGCTGCTGGAGTGAAACCTTGTGGTTTTACTAATGGACTAACAGTCTGATTAGTCTGTGTTGTTATGGCTGGGTACAGAGTATTAATTTGCTTTTCATTTCGTGTATTAGTTTTCGTTTTTCTTTTTCTTTTTTTTTTTTTTTTTNTTTTTTTTTTTTTTGGTCACAATTAGTGGCTAAACTAGTGACTGTATGGTAGTGTCCACTATTGAATGCCATCTCATGATGTAGGCATTGAGACTTCTGTAGTTTCTTGGATAAATAGGAATACTTTTTGAAAAAAAAATAAATGTCACAAGTGGTGCAGACCGTGGGCTCCATCTCTGGCCAGCAGCAATGTACCTGCACAAGAAGGTGTCAACAGGGCAGATACACCACACTGCTTCTCTGACTGTCCTGTTCTGCCTCCAGTGATCTGTGACTTCAGAGATGTCTTGATGAGGACACAGGAATTCTACAATTAATAGCACTCGGTGTTTTTTTCTTCCATGAGTTTATCAAGAAGTGAAATTACCCGTGTTGCAGGTTACTGACGGGGTCATCTACTTACTGCAGATCAGATCAAAGCTCAGGGGTGGGAGCCCCTGCCTCTCCAACATTTACAAGGCAGCTGGTGCACTGTGTGCAGTACTTCAGCCTTTCTCTGGCTCAGTGGGGACAGGTGAGATTGGAGATTATGAGGGCTTTGTACTGTGACCATAGTTATGTATGATAAACTGTACAGAATGTCTCTCTTTTTAACAAGAACTGAACTTTAAAAAAATCCTGTTATGTGCATACAGGTTTTTTGTAGTGTTTCTGTCTCTGTTTCTTCTATCTTAGTATTATCTGTGAACAGTTCTTTTGCCCTCACCTCAAATATCCACAAGAAAATATTTATATTAAACCTTCTCAGTCTAAGCATTTAAGGTTTATTTCATGTGAAAGATTTATAATTGCATGCAGAATGTTTCTTCATTCCATTAGATGGACAAGCAGACTTAAACAGATGTCAGGAAATAAAGCTTCCAGAAGAGGGGTACAAAGTGTGTACACAGAAACTCAGAGGCCATGTCACTTTCTTCAGGTAGTATGAGAGGAATGAAGACCTGTAGCTGCTTTGGGATGAGGTCTCATCTTTTGAAATGTCTGTAACTGCACTCTCTTTCTGGAAGAAAAGGTAGATTTCATTGGCAGATGCAAGTCAGGGATGGTTTATTCCTAATTCTTGGTTTGGTTATGCAAGTACGAGATCTTCATGGGAACCAGATATAAATACCTCATGTATGGGAAACAGAGCTGGGTACTCAGCATTTAATTTAAAATAGCTGTAGATAGCCGCTTGAATCACTCTCACATGTCTATCATTCATTTGGCTAGTTCAGACAGATCACCCAGTAGTTATCCTTATTACAGACAAGATTGATTTTGGCAGCAGTAGAGCAGTCATTTTCCCCATATGGAAAGGAGAAGTAGTATGCTCCAATACTGCCAAGCAGGAGTGGGCACTGAAAAAGAAAAAAAAGCTATACAATTACAGAAATTGCTCTTTTAAAATGAAAATGTAAGTAATAATTTAGTTTAAGAATGAGCAAAGATGATAAGGTTGTGTACATTATAAAATGAGATGTGCAAGTTTTAAAAAATATTCTGGAGCTTTTTGTAGATAAGCAACAATCCAAAACCAAAGATTTATGGTTGTTTTGGGAAACCTGTTTCTCTTCGGAGGATTCTTCAGTGTTTTCTTAGTTTCTCATATATAAGCAAAAGTTAAATAATTAAATACTTCTGAAAATACCTCCAAGAGATGTTTCAGGAAGGTCTTCTGAGACAAGCTATAAATAAAGCTTCTTTTTAGATTAAAGAGTCAAAAGGAAAGAAGGAATAAGGAATATGAAACTTCCAGCATCCTTCATGCACAGTTGATATAGGATTGCAGTATTTCTTTCCTTGACCTCAAACGATATCATTTACTATTTATAAGGTGCAGTAATATAGTAAAGAGCTTTTCCACTGTGGCCCATTTCACTAAGATTTAAAGCTTTTGAATGTAAGAAAAATAAATTGTTTTAACTTCTGGAAGAGATCGTTTTGCTACTTCTGGGGGATTTTTTAAAGCTATTTATTTTATCTAAAGGGAAAATCCACATTTTCCACAATAATGAAGTAAATACAATATTTAAGGTCCAGTGCTGATTGAAGTAAAAAGAAAAAAAAGAAAAAAATCTGTGTGAAAGGTGAATCACAGGAATGTGTTTTCTTTTACAGTGAGGTAACTTGTCAATTTTTATTCTCTGCTTTCATATATATGTAAAAACAATGCGGTCCTTCCCTTTGTATATCCTGCAGCAGCATGTACTTGGTTTTAGAGGAGCTGTCACTAGAGTTTTGAGGTATTGGAGAGAAATAAACTGTGCAGGTTTCCTCACTGTTAAAGGGCAGTGGGGGCTTTCTGTGAAGGTTGTCTGCTTTAGTTTTGCAATATAGTGTGATGAAAGTGTGGCTGTAATTTTAGCAGAGCAGGTGCTTAAAAATGCCCTATGTTGCAGTTACAAGGAAAACAGTTTACCACCTGGATTAAGTTGCTTTTTCTATTCATCAAAAAGGTAAAGTCGTGTTCAGTGGCGCAGTTCCCTTCTAAGAGAATATTTTATAGCTATACCTTGAAAAGTAAGTGAATACAGCTTTGCTATCCATATGTTCCATATTGAGATCCTGCTTTAAATTACCGGCCTCTGAAAATGTTTTTAGGATATTTCTGGTTTCTACATAGAAAATTGTAAATATTATCAATTTCTAGTTCCTTTTCTATTGAATGTTTCCACACATTTTCTAAGTCATGTTTCACAAGGGAAAAACATTAGTATTGTTTCCTCTACTACTGTATTCTCATGAGTATTTTAAATCTAATGATAGCAGGCCAGTGCATTCTAGATATTCTCTAACCTCCCACCTTATTTATTGTAGTTTGCTCTTTTCCTTGGAAGAACTCCAGGAGAATCTCAAACCCAGAGATTTTTGCAGTTGGGGTTTGAAGTAGATTTTTAATATGATATTAGTATATTTTTATTGTGTGTGCAGCCTTTTTTCTTGGATCAGAGCATGCATAGTATCAACATATGAGTGTTAACCATCTTTTTGCACAAAAGAAGAAAGAAAGTGGAGGCAAACTGGTAGCATTTGTTATCCAGCTTTGCAGACATTTGGAAATGGCATAGCTCTAAATTTTTGTGGTGTGTTTTTGTTTTTTAATTAAAAATACAGCAGTTTTGTAAGAGTTACTCAGCCTACCTTTTTTCCCCCTCCTCTGGTCTGTGGGTGCATCCAGGAGGCAGGCCAGCCTTTCCCGGGTACAGCAGCACGGCAAGCCAAGTTGTTGGCTTTTGGATCTCCACTGTGCTCTAAGACATGGTTGAAAAGAGATTACAGAGTGCGCGGTGGGAAATTACGTTGTCTCCGAGCAGCATTATCTTTCTATGCTTCTTAAAGCAGAACTTCTGTTGTTCTTGGAGAGGAGTAGACAGTTGTTGTAGCAGGTATTTCATGCAGATCTTCGGCCATTAGCTTCAGATTAGAATATTGTCTTTCTGCTTTTTGTTTACCTATTTATTTTATTTATTTATTTATTTTCCTTTACATTCCAGTTGGATAGAATTGGAGAGAAAATATCACTTTCTACATTTGAGGAGAAATGTGCTGGTGCATTTGGAGAAAAATGTGCTGAAACACTTGCTTAATCTCTTTTAGGCCTGCTTCTGAACTTTATAGAGTATGAAGGCTTGAGAGGGAAGAAATAAGTCTTTCCTTTTGAAGCTTTGAGATCTTAAAGACAGACAGGAGTCACTCTGCTACCTATAAGTTAACATGATTATGGGCCTTCCCTGCAGCCCAGCTTCATGAGATTTTCGGTACATTCTGAGGCGTTTCCTCTCTTTTAACAATCAGTGTATGCATTCTTGCTGGGATGTATTTCATAAGCAGTTGCAGAGCAGTTTTCAGTTCATGAAAACTGTGAGCCACTTCAAACATGTCCATGAGGGTTTTTATGAAGACTAGATTTGTGTCCCTTGTACAGCAGTCTAAGTATCTGAAGTCTCTAAATGGCTGAACACCGTCATTATAAAATGGAAAAGCTTGAAAGACACTACTTTAATATCTTTCCTAATTACAGAATTCGTTTAAATGCTGCATTAGCTGAACAGAGATGGGGAACAATCATTGAAAAATATTGTGGTAGTAGGAAGCTGTCTTTAGCTGCTAGCATCCAAATATTTTACTGGTTTATTTAAAGACACAGAAATCCTTTAAAATAAGTACAGCTTTTTTCTGAAATAGCTTTGTATGTTTCCCTTCTCTTCTGGGAAGATGTAACGCTGAAGTCAGATGGACTTGGACTTAATGTTGTGCAAGTTCCAGAACTATAGAAGATTAAGCTGGAAGGCACACTGAGATATGATCCCTCACTCCAGCACAATCTTGAAATTGCTTACCCCTCTCAAATATAATCTAATACAACCATCGGATTAGATAACAGGTAATATTAATTTGAAAGGCAATCACTGTTTCTTAAAAAAATACCAATAAGCAGTTAGGTTTCAAAAGTAGTATTGCTTAATTCTATTTTAAGCTTCTGTGTGTTTAAAATATATTGCGTTGCACAAGCAGTTCTTCATGAATATGTAGGGTTTTACAGAAGAAAAGACAGAATATGTGCTAAATAAACTAGTTGCACGCATATGTGCACTGACTTTTTTTTTTTTTTAAAGCATGTTGGAATTTGTAAAAATTACAGTTAGAATAAGCATTCAATTCAGTCAGAAGAGTCCCATTTGGCCACTGCTGTGGTGGTCTGTCCTTACAGAGTCCACAACCACGGTCAGAATGCCATTTTACACGTTCACCACTTCCCTGCTGATATGCTGCTTATCTGGCTGTCTGGACAGCCAAGTGCAGCAAATTCGAGCAGCGCTGTTCAAACAGAACCCATCACATTCCCTCATGGCCACTGAAGCAAAGCTTGCACATACAAAAGGCAAAAGGTTTGTTTTAAGTTTTTCTTCCCCTAACGGAAAATATTTTCTTAAAGCAGCAGCTCTTGCTGTCACTTTTTTATTGTGTATCTTCGCAACAGAATTTGAAGGAATTATTTAACTGTAGGTTAGGAAAGGGGCGAGTGGTAAGGGTGAACATATGCTGTATGTTTTATGTCCATTCAATTTTTAACTATCTCCAGAGGTAGACCTGATCTTTCAAGCTAAGATTCTAAAGATTTGTTGGACAGTTTTGAGAGTTTGTATCTGCTGTATTATTTCTGCACTAGGAGTATTTAATTTGGCTTCCAGGGTCCTTTATCCTTGAACTGGAGAGTTTTATGTCAGTAGCACAACATGTTGTAACATAGATCCTCGTTAGTTTTCTGTTTTTCTTATATAGTTATTTTGGCCATTGTCGGCTGCAGGGATTCACCTGACCAAATATAGATGTCTGCAGCTGATCCAGTCACCCTAGGCTCGTTTTCTAATCAACAGAGAAAAATAAACATATCCAGACTGTGATTTTTATCTCATCCTAAAATAGCTACCTAAAATAGGTTATGTGAAGGCCACTGTAAAAGGCTTATTTATCTCTGTTAACTATGAAGGGAGGTGAAAGTTTGTAGGCATTTAAAGAGTAGACCTCTAAATATTAGAGGTATAAACAACTTAAGTTTGATGAGGTAAGTCTCACCTAAGACCTTCACTTCCCTCCATTGGTATTTATTCTCTCCTGTTGAAGCACTGGGACATTTCATGTGCTCTGACCTTGCCAATAGCAAAGCAGGAGACAATGGTTTACTTTTGCACTAATTTCTATTGATTTAAGGGTTTATGACTGTAGGCTATTTACAGGAGAAATGCCTGCCATTCTGTGCGTGGACTGGAATCTCAGCTAGCACCATCCCTTCACAGTTTTCCCAAAATAGCTGTCAAAACATCAGGAACTTCACCTTAGCATTACAGAACTTTCTCTAAATGTTAATCAATTTTTTATTAAATGAGTCAAAACAGCACATGAATCAAATATCAAAACTGCTTCTTGCTTCAGCAGTAAGAGATGTGTGAAAGCCTACAATTAGGATGTTCCTTTTAAATTTTCAGTATTTATCTGGAATTAGCAGTAATTTTTTTCTAGTTGTGATTTGCAAGGAAATCACTTCTGTTTTTTCCAGTTTACAAGTAGAATGTTTGCTGCATACTCACCACAGAGGTAGTATGAATGTTAACTGTATGTCAGCATCATTCGGCAGATTTCCACCCCCTCAAGGTAGTTTTCTAGAGGTGTGGAAGTAGATGATGCATCTTCTCAATTTACAAGATTTCCGTGGCTTTACTTTCATTTAAACAGTTTTTGGTAATAGCCGTGCGAGCAGACATTAATTTAGTGAACTTAAGTCTAAAAGTCTGATAGCTGCAGATAACTGAGTAATCAATTCTGGCATTTTGGAGCAAATGTATAAGTAGACTGAGTCAAGAACTATCAGAGAGGAGTGAAAGGCTGTACTAGAAGTGAAGAGAAAGAAAAATTGAAAGTATTTATCCCAACAGTGTGTAACTGTTATGGAAACATTTTTTTTTTTCCTCTTCCCAGCATGGCAGGATGAGCTTTACTAATGGACTTGAAAAAGCCGATACATTATCATGCATTATCTGAAAATACATTTCACATGAAATGTTCATTTTCGAAGACAAATGTGTGGTATTTAACCTTAAAACTTAATTGTCTTTAGGGAGAAGGGGTTGTTTCCAAAGAAAACAATGCCTAATTGAGAAGCAGTAAGACCTCTTGAAGGAGGGGAAAGAAATTAAAACATCATTGTAAAATATGGCCCCTCTAATTTAGTTTTTGTTTAGCAGTAGCAAGGAAAGAATATAGCCCATTGACCTAAGTGCTGCAGAAGTGTATGGTGATTCCTGTGTATGTCAAAAATATGAAAGTGCTTGGAATTTTTTTGAAACGGGTGAAACTTGATATACCAGTCTTGCAGCAAATTAGGACCCTTATATTCCCTTAGATCAGTGTACGCATACACACATAAGTGTCTGTTTAAATAATTTTGCTAGCAAGATTGGCTATTAACTTGGGGTTTATATACATATAAATGTAGTTACATTTTGTTGGATATCAGTCAAAGTTTCAGCTGAAATGAAAAAAGTAAGAAGTCATGGTTTTGTACAGTTCAGCTCACAGACATGTAAAATGTTAGTATAGGAATACAAGAAGACAGCAATGAAGGGAAACCTTAATTTTCCCTAGCTTTCCTGCAGCAGATAGAAAAAGGATAGAGGTGAGTAATGCTTTGAAGAGATATATATATCTTTATATATACTCTCTTTATTTTGTTACATAATGGACAACCTTACATTTTGTAGATTCAAAAGATACTAGTGAGATTAAGTGACTGCTCGGGTTCTGGAATGTGGTAGAAAAATATTTTAGGCATAAGAATTAATGTTTATGAGAAGGGTATACATACTCTATAATATGTAAGAACTAGGAATGCTTGCTTTATTTGCTCAGTTTTTTTTCTTAATATGCTTTATCTATGTTTTCTGTACTGCATCCCCCCCAAAGCTTCTCACAACCCCCATAGTGTTTTGCCAGTCCCTATTCCCAGTGTGGAAAATCTCTAACCCTTCCTAGTCCCTCTTACTAGAATTTATTAACCTTGCCTTGCTTTCCTGCCTCCAACCTGTACTGATCCCCCAGCGACTGCTCTTCCCATCCTGGATCCATTCTATCTGTGCAGTAAAACTGAGTGTTTTTACCTGAAGCACTGGCCAGGGAACTGAATTTTTTCTTTGCTGCTGCAGTCTTGAACAATCTTTATAAGCAAAGATCCAGGAGAATTCTTGACATCAGTCTGTAGTTTTATGACCTTACCAGCTTCATGGTTTCATCTTAGGGGTAAATTTTCCATTCCTATGCCACAAATCATTTTAATCTTTTCTTGCTGACCTTGTAAAATGCCCTCTCTGCATTGTTTACTCCTGTCGGGATGTTACTCAAGTGCCCTGGACAGTTTCAGTTCAGATAATTAGCTTTTGCTTGCTGAGAAATCTGCTTCAGTTATTCCTCACTTTGCCCGTTAAACATAGGAGTATATTTCTAGGTCAGAATAGATGTCCCATTCTGTGTTATGCAAAATTACGTTTCAGGCTTCATTTTCTGATTGAGAGGCATTGCTGTTAAATTCCATCAAAGCACTGCTATGTGCTTAGCAGCAGCAAAGCCATGTGTGTAGCTGCCTAGAGAGCTAACCCAGATGGAGAAAAACCAAACAGAAAAATTATTTGGTGTAGTTTACTGTTTACCTGCAGCAACAGCTCTGCATATGTGATACACAGGGAAACACACGGGTGAGGACAGGCTGTTAGGGGTGAGACTATTTATGAACCACCCCAGAATTGCACGTGAGCTGGGACTGCACATGTCTCAGAAGAAATGCAGGTGGAAGAACACACGAGGGAATAGTGATATCATCACTTTTGCCTGCCACCTTTCTATGTATTTGTGAGTTTTATGGTTTAAAATTGCCACGTATTATTGTTAAGCTTTTAAGTTATTATAGGTAAAATTTTCTAAAACTGGAGTTTATTTTAAAAGAACTGTAAGTCCGAAGTGAGTATAGTGCTTAGTTTAAAAGTAGAGCAAAAAATACATACTCGGTAATTAATATTTTTTATCTAAAACAGTAGTATAGCAACTTTAGAAAAAGGTATGGCTAGTTTNAAAAGATGTCTTTCAAATTGTGCAGATAATTTTTAATTGACTTTCTGCTTAAGTCAGTATTACAAGACAATCTGTTACCTGAAAATAATTACAAAGGCCTACTGTCAATGACACATAATGAATCTGTTCTAACCTCCTTCACAGCGACAGTGAGGAAGGTAAATGTGTAGTGTTTCTCCTTCTGTTAGCATTTTTAATATTTTTGCTGCTTGACTTCACAAAAATATTTTCACAATCTTTTCCCAGTATTTCCCAATGCAGGCTACTGTGCTTGTATATGCAATAAACATTGCCAAAGGCTTTTTTCAGTTTTATTTCATTTGAAGAACTTAATGCTTTTGCAACAACAAAAGTACCAAACAGCTTTTAAATCATGACGAGGAATTGTCTTTTGTAAGTGTTGTGTTTTCAGATCTGCGGGTCACGAAACTGGCCACATCAGTGGCCTACATTCTGCATTTTATAATTCTTGTTATAATAGACGTTATTATCTGTTTGCAAAGCTGAGATATTACCTGGATTTTTTTGGATCTCTGCACAGCCCTGGTGAGACACATCTGTAGTAGTGGGTCCATTTCTGAGCTCCCAGTACGAGAGAGAGATGAACGTAGTAGAGTGAGTCCAGTGGAGGTCTACAAAGGTGATTAAAGGCTTGGAGTACCTGGCACAGAAGGAAGGGCTGAGAGAGATAGCGTGGCTCAGCCTGGAAAAGGGGAAACTCATGAGGGATCTTACTTATAAATATTGAAGGGGGCAGGAAGGTGAAGCAGATGAAGCAAAGCTCAGTGGAAGCCAGTGACAGGAGAGGCAACAGGCACAAAACTAATTACAAGAAATTCCACTTAAATGTAAGAAAATGGTTTGGATTTTTGTTTGTTTGTTTGCTTTATTGGGTTTTGGTTTTTATTTCTGGTGGGGGTTTTTTGGTTGGTGGTTTTTTGTTTGTTTGTTTGTTTGTTGAAATAATTTTTGTGGTGGGTTTGGTCATACATTGAAACAGGTTGCCCAGAGAAGCTGTAGAATCTTCATCCTTGGAAATATTAGAAACCAAACTGGACAGTGACCTGAGCTACCTGTAGCAGTTGACCATGCTTGAAGAGGGTTGAATTAGATCATCTTCAGAGCTCTCTTCCAACCACAGCTCTTCCGTAATTCAGTATCAGTAGGTGGATATCTACGTATGTGCATAGGTAGGGCAAGCCAGGAAAACACTTTTTTTTCCTGCTATTAACACACTTACTTTTCTGGAGAGCTGGGAGGTAAGACCTTCTTTGAGCTGGAATTTGGTAGTTAGCTTTTCCCGTGATAAAAATGGTTACCTGCGTTATTCTAAGTGTAAACGGTACAAAAGTTAGATTAATTGCTCTTTAAGAATTAATTATTTTTATATTATAAAGATTCCCTTTTCCCCATCACTCCCAATGTTAAAACCTAGTCTACAATGATCCATTTGTTGTATAGTTGCTTGGAATTTTTACTTCTTTAGGATTATATGATTGGGAAAAATTCTTAGGAATTAGGTCAGGAATTCAGTATTTTGGCCTTTTTAAAGCATTGCCCATTTCTAAAACAATCAAAAAATTTGCACTAGTAGTGTTTATTATTTGTTATAAAGTAGGTTTATATGCCAGTGGATTCATAAAATTACTTGTATGTTCAGAGCTTGTATTTGTTTAGTTTTTAACAAATTATATTCTGTGGACGTTCCATGGTTTCAGAAGATTTATAGGGCTGCGTTTAATGCCAGTGTCTTTTGCCCACTCTGGAGCACGTGCCGTGGTGGTTTTAAGTGTGCTGTGCATGTTTTACAAGTAAGAAATTTAGCAATCCCCATCAGGGCTGAGCCACACTGTCTCAGACTGTGTTTTTGTTGGCTGGTATCCAGTACCATGCTATAAAATACATTTACTTGACAGTAGAAAGTGGAGAACCACATTAACTACAAAGTTTAAAAAGGCTGGCTAAACACATGCAATAAATATTAATAAAAGAAAAGGCCACCCACCTTTGACCCTCAAATACTTGTTATAGCTTTGTGTGTTTTAGAGTTACCGTAGCATTTTGAGTATTACATAACAGTATCTAAGAATCTCTTCTTTAACTTGCACAACTTAATACATCCCTGTACTGGTCATTTTTGTTGCTTGTGGCAGGGATCATGCATATAATGTATTATCAGAATTCTACATTGCAGTTCAGAGTTACCTGTAAAAAGATGGTTGTGCTTTAGTTGTCTCATACTAAGCAAGCCAGTTTTACTTGTACCTGTAAGTAAATGTGAGGGTATAGTGTTGTATGTATATCTGTGTAGAATGAGAATGTTTTACAGAGAAACCTTTTAAGGAATGGTCAGTTGATTCATGTAAACTCATCTCACTCAATTTTTCTTCTTAAACAAGAACACAAAGCAGAAAAACAGCTCAGAAGTGAGTCATCCATCATGTTGTAGTGAAATGAAGTTCTGATTAATGGTGGTTGAATGGGCTTCAGAAATTTTTCAGTAATTTTTATGCTATGTCCCTCATAACATTCAAAAAAATGGGATCTGTACCAAACCAGAAATAGCATGGAACATGAAATGGGAAGTGATTCAGGAATCACTACAGTTGATACATACTATTCTCTTCCAGATTAGGTGGTTCTCGTCTCCCAAGCTACAGAGCTATATTACACTCCTAATTATTTTAGCTTTGCTGTGTTGCTTTTGTTAATACATTAATGGTTCCCGTTTTGTGAATCTCATGTGCTGTATTATGTAAAAAAGAAGTATATACATAAATAATTTAAAGATAGATGGATAATAGTGGTTAAATATTTTAAATTCTTAGTTCACTTTGAGAAGAGCCTATTCCTGTTTTTTGAGAAAGGTGAAGTAGTAAGCTTCGGGGGAAAAAGGGCTAGAAAAATGAGCGTTGTTCAGTTAAATACTAACAGGATGATGCATCCTGCCAGCTCTGGATACATTTATTACACAGGTAACACAAACACTGTTCAGACCTGTCTTAAGTCTCTCTGAAACTCTTTAAAGGGTTATGATCTCTCAAAAATACATACTTTTTTTCCTCCCAGTAAGTCAGATGCAGGTACAGTTTTTGTGTTGTGTTGTCCTTTGTGGCAGATTGTGCCCACTTCTTTGCCTCTCTCAGGTCAGCATCTCAAGTCTTACAGAGTTGCTGTGCTGACCTGCTGAATCAGACTGAGCACAGTAATCATGTGGAAATCCAGAGTCACATGGAGAACCACACTCTGCGTATAAAAGAACAATACTCCTAATGTCTAAAAATGAGTTTCTCTGCTGACCAGAAGGGTGACAGGACTGTGAGACATTGGCTTTAAATACCAAGTAGTTCTGGGTGTTGTGGGGGAGAAAGAACCAAGAGTGAAAATCAGCTACTCTTCTATTTCTGCAGTCAGCAAGTGAAAGGTCATCACTGTGTGAGAAGAAGGGAAGAACAGATAAAGAACAGGGTGGAAGAATTACGAATTAAAAATAAAAATGCAAAAATCATGGAGGCCTGTGTTGCTATATCTGAAGCACTTCATTGTTCTCCCTCAAATCCCGCTTTATCTTTCCATATCCATTAAGCCCACAAAGACCCTGGAGCAGACAGCCTGTGGGAACTGCTGGTTGTCACATTGCCACCAATTTGTGCTTCCTTCTCTGCCTACATCCATGTGTTGTCACTGCTTTTACATTCTGTTGTGCTCTGGAGAGGAACTGGTATTCATTCACACATTCACTTATTCATTCATGTGCTTAGGCTTATTCCTGCTACAGCGTGACTTTGATCCACTATATGTCAATATGAATATTAATTCTAAGATCTAGATGAATCAACAACTAACTGTTGATAATGTTGCTTTATTTCAGAGTGTTGTGCGTTGCCTTTGGCATCCCAAGCTGAACCAAATTATGGTTGGTACAGGAAATGGTTTGGCCAAAGTGTACTATGATCCTGTCAAGAGCCAAAGGTATGTAATCATGATTAATGATTAAGAACATTATTTTTTTTTGCAAATTCAGCCAGTTTCTGTGACTCTAGGTTTATACTAAGAAATGAGAAAAACTGGTTGAGTAAGATTTGTTTTGCAGAGTTTTGCTTATTTAGTAACAGGAGAAAGAAAAAAGCAACCAACCAAACCCCCAGTTTATTTCTGAAAAGCTGCGTATTTTCCTCTGGGCTTTTCATGGTGCAGTATGCTAACTGTTCTATCTGAATTTACAAATACTTTCATTTTTTAATTGCATGCAGGCTGCAGTAAGAATAACCAGCCTTTCATCTGACCTATTGGAGGTTGCTGGTGTGGTGTTATTGAAAGGATGTTTATTGTATTTAGTAATATTTTTGATATTTTTTTTTCTCTGAAGTAAAAAATCTTGTTTGGGAGCTTTAGTTTAAACTTCAGTGTCTGTGAAGTAATATTGGAAGATCGAAATTGATAGGGGGCAAATCAAAGAAGCACATTCCCATCTTTCTGCTAGTCTTTTCCCCCACCCCCACCTATGAGGTGTGGGTTTTGCCTGTACATCTGATGGAAAGGTCGTAGTGATTCATCAGAAGGTGACTTGTCAGCCTGGAATGAAAAGAAGAGGACTTAACTAGTCTATAAATACTTCTTTTGCGATGAATTTGCTTTTACCGTCTGGACTGACTGGAGAACTGGAGCATGCTTCCTTCCTGTCAGCAGAGGGGAAATGTACACTTCTTCTGTACTGAGTAGTACAAGTAAGATGTTCTTCCCCTGTATATGCTCGTCTTTGTGTCACTAGCATCCAAAAACATACTGTGTTA
This sequence comes from Pampusana beccarii, assembly GCA_013399365.1. Taxonomy (NCBI): domain Eukaryota; kingdom Metazoa; phylum Chordata; class Aves; order Columbiformes; family Columbidae; genus Pampusana; species Pampusana beccarii. The sequence goes on along the minus strand of VWYH01004040.1, from coordinate 157,006 downwards.
CAGTTCACAGCTTCTGTATTCTTACTGTAACCTGGACACTTGGATATGAAGATAAACTCTGGTTTACAAGATTATCAGAAATGTTTTATTTTTCTGATCTTTGTCAATTTGGAGAACAAGAGAGTTGGTCATCATTGTTTGGACCCCTCTCCAGCAGGCAGCCTGAGCCTCCTAGGCGCAGACCACAAGAGCCCTAGCCCAGTTTTGTGCCCAGTTTGTTTCGTGGTGCTTAGCATAAGGAGGAAAGTACCACCAGTTTGAACCAGTCTTGCTGCAGCCAGGCTTGTACAGCCTTTCCTGCTGTGGTGTTAGAGACACCTCTGGTCAGATAACTGTTGCCTCTGCTGCTTAGGAAGAATACTAGGAGCAAGTCATTGCCCGTGGTTGGAGGGGAGCACCTTCCATGTGCATGCTGCGAGTACTGTGGACAAATGAAGTGTGAAATGAATCTTCCATGCTTATTTCCACATGTCATGTAAACTGTTCTATAACAGAAACACTAATCTCTCCATGCTTCTTCACTTGTGCATGGACAGGCAAAGATATGCACATTCATGAATATTTAAAGTGCTATATAATTTTTTGGGGACTCTGTCTTGAATAAAAAATAGTTTCTGTTACATATAAACAGACTAACTGAACTGCTGTATTTTTCCTTCTAGGGGAGCAAAATTATGTGTGGTCAAAACTAAACGAAAAGAGAGACAAGCAGAGACTCTTACACAAGATTACATTATAACACGTAAGGAATTTAAACTTATTTTTATAGCAGCATCCTTAGCTCTTTCACAGATTCAAAATTATTTGCAGATCATTTAGCTTTATATTTTCCCCTCCAAAAAGTTGCAGTCTTTCATAAGTATTGATCATTGATATAAGACATTAGTGCTTTATACAAACTTTTTGTAGCCTTGCACAACCGGAAAGGTATATATTCTGTATGCTTTGTAAAGTTGTTGATAATGGTTGGTTTCTAGATTGGTGCACCTGTAAGCCTGGAAGGACTACTGCCTCAAATCAAACCAAACCAAAAATAACCCTCCAAAATTCCAAAATTTTGGAGCTCGCCTAAATCTTCAGTTTTGCATAACTAAATTGGTGAGTGTAGATGGGTTTAGGAAGTGTTTTGCCACTTGGGAATATTAACAGTAACAGCGGCAAAATCAGAGATAGTAGAGATAGGTCTTGAACAAATTCCAAGTGATTTTTCAAAATTTAGAACTTGCCCAGGTTTATATAGGGTTTTAAATAGCTTAAATATACCTCTAGCCTCAGGGTTATACTTGTATAAGAACTTATGTTCATATTAAGGCTCATTGATGCATAAGAAATTATCACTTTTACTATAAAATGTTTAGTGATCCACCTTTTCCCAAGGGCAAATTTTACAGGAGGATGAGGGGAAAGACTGAAAGATTTTGGCCCTCTCCATTAGCATTGCCCTGTGTAGTATTTCTTTAAAAATGAGAACAGTCACACAGTTGTGTTGCCCTGCTTCACTTCATCCTCTTCCAGTTCCATGGTGTTTGGACTCAACTCTTGGTCTTAGAAATAGCTAAAGCCATTTCTGTAGAACAAACTTGTTTGGCAGTATGAGAAAAAAAAATTAGAATGAGAAAGTCTGGGCAGTCTTGGTAACTAGGCCCATATCAAGGCACTTTTGTTCTGGATTCCCATCTCAGATACTTTCCAGCCACAGCTGTTTCCTACTTATGTTGTTGATGCAGATGTCCAGCTCCAGTTTTTGGGTAGCAATGGGTGGGACAGCAGCTTGCAAAGACCAAGGTTATTTATCTCCTTGGGGTGTTCTTCTCAATCCGTCTTTACAACAGCCTTGATTGTATCAGCATGTGGTCTATTATCTAAATACTTCATGTGCATTGTAATTCGTGTTTATACTGTAAAGAGCTTTTGTGATTTCTGCTTAAAATCCAATGGGACTTGTGTATTCAAAGGCATTTATAAATGCCATTCAAAGATTTAGGTCCCAATTATGCAAAGTTTCAGAATTTTATGACTGAGTTTTAGCTGTTCAACTGTTTCTTCCACATGATTTTGAAACAAAATAAGGATCATAGAATCACAGAATGATTTTGGTTGGAAGAGACCCTTAAGGTCATAGAGTCCAACCATAACCCAACTCTGGCACTAAACCATGTTCCTAAGAACCTCATCTACACATCTTTTAAACACCTGCAGTGATGGTGACTCCACCACTTCCCTGGGCAGCCTGTTCCAATGCCTGACAACCACTTCTGTGAAGAAATTTTTCCTAATATCCAGTCTGAACCTTCCCTGTTACAACTTGAGGCCATTTCCTCTTGTCCTGTCACTTGTTACTGGGGAGAAGAGACCAACCCCCTCCATGCTACAACCTCCTTTCAGGCAGTTGTAGACAGCGATCAGGTCTCCCCTCAGCCTCCTTTTCTCCAGGCTGAACAGCCCCAGTTCCCTCAGCTCCTCCTCATCAGACTTGTGCTCCAGACCCCTCACCAGCTTCCATCACCTTCCTCTGCGCTCTCTCTAGTACTTTAATGTCCTTTCCTACCCTCTAGCAGATCAACACTCATACCCAATTTGGTGTCGTCTGCAAACTTACTGAGGGTGGACCTGATCCTCTCGTCCAGGTCATTGATAAAGAGATAAAACAGAACTGGCCCCAATACTGAGCCCTGGGGAACACCACTCGTGACTGGATTTGACTTCATTCACCACAACTCTTTGGACCAGGCTATCTAGCCAGTTCTTTACCCAGCGAAGAGCATGGCCATCCAGGCCATGAACTGCCAGCTTCTCCAGGAAAATGCCGTGGGAAACAGTGTCAAAAGCTTCATTGAAGTCTAAGTACCCAACATCCACAGCATTTCCCTTATCTATTGGGTGGGTCACCTTGTTGTAGAAGATCGAGTTGGTCAAACAGGACCTGCCTTTCAAAAACCCATGCTGACTGGGCCTGATTGCACGGTTTTCTTGTATGTGCTGTCTGATGTCACTCAGGATGATCTGCTCCATGACCTTCCTGACAGGTCTGTAGTTACCGGATCCTCCTTCTGGCCCTTCCTGGAGATGAGTATCATGTTAGCCAACTTCCAGTCAACAGGAACATCCCCAGTTAGCCAAGATTGCTCGTAGATAATGGAAAGTGGCTTAGTGATCACCTCCGCAAGCTTCCTCAGCACCCTTGGGTGTATCCCATCTGGCTCCATAGACCTGTGGGTGTCCAAGTGGTGCAGCAGGTCGCTGACAATTTCCCTTTGGATTATTGTTGCTTCGTTTTGCTCCTCATTCCTGGCTTCTGGCTCAGAGGCCTGGGTACCTGGAGCACAACTGTTCTGACTATTAAAGACTGAGTCAAAGCAGGTATTTAGTACCTCAGCCTTTCCCTCATCTTCTGTCACGATGTTTCCCCCCGCATCCATCAGGGGGTGGAGATTCTCCTTAGCCCTCCTCTTGTTGCTAATGTATTTATAGAAACATTTCTTGTTGCCTTTCACAGCAGTGGCTGGGCTCAGCTCTAGTTGGGCTTTGACCTTTCTAATTTTCTCACCTGTATAACCTCACAGAATTCTTGTATTGCTCTTGAGTGGCCTGCCACTCCTGCCAGAGGTTCTGGGTTCTCTTTTTATTCCTAAATTCCAGGCTCAGGTCTCTATTCAGCCCGGCCAGCCTTCTTCCTTGGCAGCTCCCCTTCTGACACATGGGCACAGCTTGCTCCTGTGCTTCTAAGATTACCTTCTTGAAGAGAGACCGGCCCTCCTGGACTCCTTTGCCTACCAGGCCTGTCTCCCAAGGGACTCTGCCAACCAGCATCTTAAACAGATCAAAGTCTGTCCTTCGGAAGTCCAAAGCAGCAGTTCTGCTGACCACCCTTTCAACTTTTTCAAGAACAGAAAACTCAAATAATTTCACGATTGCTATACCCAAGGTGACCTCCAAGTGACATGTTGCCCATAAGCCCTTCTCTTTTTACAAACAACAGATCCAGTGGGGCACTTTCCCTATTAGGCTCACTAACCAGCTGTGTTAGGAAGCTTCCCTTCCATGCACTGCAGGAGCCTCCTAGACTGTTTCATCTCTGCTGCATTTCCAGCAGACATCTGGCAGGTTGAAGTCCCCCATGACAACAAGGGTAGTGACTGGGAGACTTCTCCCAGCTGCCTGCAAAATATTTCATCTGCCTATTTATCCTGGTTAATATACTTGCATATAAAGCAGTGAAGAAAAATGTTGTAAGGATTTGCTCTGCAAATTTTAAAATTTGCTGCAAACTTAGGAACCTTTCAGAGCTGAGATGTCTGTCTTTGAAACGTACAGATAGAACTGGAAAGAACTGAAGGTCTGAGAAGTCCTTTTGTAAAGTGAACCAAGCCTTTTTCTCTTCTCCTTCTCTTTTTTTTTTCTCCCCCCCTTTTTTTTTTTTTCAGACTTCTAGCTGCTCTTTGATCTTAGAATTGCCTGTAATGGATATTTAAAATGCAGGAATGTTGTTTTGAAGGATTAGATGTTACTTCTAAAACACGGTAATACAAAGTTTTGCTTTCCCTTAGGCAGCCTTGACTCCACAAATGACAAAAGCTTAGATCTGTGTAATAGTCACCTCAGATGCTCTATGCAGACCTATCAAGCTTAGTCCTTGCCAGCAAATTGTTCCAGGCATTTCATACTTGATGAAAACTGCAAAAATAAAACCGAAACATTTATTTCCAAAGATCTACTGCTGTGTCACCTGGCTGTGACTTCAGTCAGCCTAATAAATTGAACAGGTTTCCAGAAACAAGCTGAAAAATCAAACTGATACGTCCCTGGATTCTGCCTTCTATTTTTTTTATTCACTATAAAGCAGATGCTCTTAAAGTCAAGATTTGTCTGGTTGTTTTTTATCTTTGTTGTGTCTTTTTGACCCTAACACAATTTCCCACATTTTGGGAAACTGCAGCAATCAGTACACCTGAATGTGAGAGCTAAACCTCACCACCAGAAAACCGTGCCCCTTACCATGGTGTTTCTCTGTTGAAAACAGATGTATCTCTTGTCTGTTACTGTGGTTGAAGATGCTGTAGCAGGTTTTTGAGGAAACAGAGTTTTAAAAATCTTGATGATTTGGCGGGATTATCTCAGTTATGGGTATTCTTCCAACCTTGATTAATCTAATAATTTAAAAAATAACATGGTTGTGACTTCATATGCAGAAACATTACATTTTTGGATCGTTAAGGGGATTCTGCCCGTCTATGTTTCAGATCCAAAAATGCATCTAGGGCTTTGTCGTGCTTTTAGAGTATTAGAGAGCTGTAGAAACATGAGAAGTTCAGAAGAGAGCAACTGGTTTGTCACAATGCTAATGTTGAGAACTGAATGACAGAGGAATAAATTAAATATGCATGAACTGTGCAAACAGTATTTGAGATGAAAGACTTCTGCCTGAAGGAACCCTGGAAATCTCGCAGCTTTCATCTTTGAAAAACTGAGCAGGAAGAAGCCCTCTAAAATACACCCCAGTAGACCACTGATTGGATACAGAAGAACTGGGAGGCTGTTTCTGCCACCTTTTCCATTGCAAGGCAGAATCACAGTCTTTGTAATTAGAATAGAATTTTAAATGGAATTTCTAACATTTCTTCTCCAAACTGTGACCTTTCAGCCCATGCGCTTCCAATGTTCCGTGAACCACGACAGCGAAGCACCAGGAAACAGCTGGAGAAGGACAGGCTGGACCCCATGAAGTCTCACAAACCTGAACCTCCGGTAGCAGGACCAGGTAATCCAGGCATAATCATTTCAGACTGTCGTATGCCACAGGGACCATCATGCCTGGGTTCTACGCTCATTCAGATTTGCATTCAAACTTTTTTGGGTGGTGACTCTACTACATATGTATGGGCATTGTAAAACGTTGGTCTTTGATTGGAGCGCTTACGTGGAATACTGGAATAAATTAATAATCACAATACCTTACTTTGTTATATAATCAGTAAAATACTTACGTGAATGCAGCTCTGAATTAGACTCTTCCTATAGTATTAAATAACTTCTTCATATTAGGTTACTGTTACAGACACAATATGACATTTCTGTGTTTATTTTTTAAATACTTTTTTCTAAAATACTCCTTTTTTTTTTTTTTGTCTTTTTTTGCTACAGGTCGTGGTGGGCGTGTTGGAACACATGGAGGTACCTTGTCATCATATATAGTCAAGAATATTGCACTGGATAAGACAGATGACAGCAACCCCCGAGAGGCAATTTTACGTCATGCAAAGGAAGCGGAGGAGAATCCATACTGGGTTGCTCCGGCATATGCTAAGTAAGGAAACAATTTAAAATACAAGAAATATTTCTCAAGGCTAGTGGGAGTTTGATAAAAACAGAAGACACATTTTTAATGGTATGCTTTGCCTTCTCTGGATTGCTGCCATGGGTATGTAAACCAAGAATATGCCATACTCTTTTATGAAGATTAAGAGTTTCTAGGAGGTTAAAAAGTTGAAATTTGACATTTCCATTTAAAAAATGTACCTATCAGAGCTAGGAAATTATCTTAAAGTTTTCTGAGTTGATGAGAATTTAGAATCTTCTCCAAATCAGTGTCTGAAATTGCACTATATTTTTTAGTAAGCTACTGTCCCATTGACGGACTGAGATTATAAATTTTGCAATATGCCCTCTCATTCTGACTGATTCTTAGGTTAAACCTTCAAAATATTTACTTGGTGTTATGACAGCATATTTTGGATGATTTCTTGAAAGTCATAAATTTTTATTTGGAATTTTCCTACATAAGGACCTGCGTACCTGCCTGAATTAACTTGGTGTTGGTATTAAAAATTTTACTGATAAAATCTCTTGCAAAGTCCATATAGAGAAGTAAGTATTCAGTTGTTGTTAAATGAAGAGCCTCATCAAGATTATGGTAGTAAAATCTCAGTAATCCTGCAGATTGTAACTTATTCATTTTAAATAGAATTCGTAAGTGTGGTGTTATGCAATATATTTCTAGAATGCTTTCTACCAAAGAGTTTTTTCTTAAAATAAATACAATTTATACCATTAAATAAATACACTCACAATAGTACTAACATAAATACTAAGTAAATACATGGCATACTGCTAATTAATAAGTGTGGCATTTGATGTTGTACGTCAAATGAATGTATTACACAGTATCACCCTTGCTAGCAAAGAAGGAATATTTGAAAGCCTGATTCCGTAACAGATGTTGTAATTAATATCCTAAATATTGATTTTTAATTGTTTGAGAGTCCATCTTCGCTAGAGATGAAATTTACTTTGAATGTGTAGGCAGCTGGTTTTATTTGAGATATGCAGCTATCCATTCTTAAAAGTAAATACAATCACGCAGTCCATCAGGTAGATAGATACCTCGGTGTATTTTTGGCTCTGTAGCTTCATTGATTATATATTACGTTTCATCCCTGACACCTGCAATGTAGTAGACATGAAAGTTTTAAAACATAGCTGTATTACAGAAGGCTTACTGTGTCAGGTGGGCAGATCTCATTACAGTTCCTTGTTAAAGATGTAGCTGCAGGGGAAGAAGAGAGCTGGCTGAGAAGCAGGGAGGATGCAAGTCCAGACTGCTATTAACTTACACACCATGTATGTGGGGGAATTGGGCTGCAGCCAACAGCATGCTGCCTTGATGGTTTTGTCAGCTGATAAATCTCATGCCACTGAAACTGCCATTATCCTTGCTTCAAAAGCTTGACTTTGAGATGTACTCTATGCAAAGAGCATTTTTAATAATAATTATAATTATAATAATACAATTGTTGTTGTTTTTGTTGGCTAAGACTCTGAAATGCAAAAAAATTCTTTATGTTATGTTCTTAATTTTCAGAAATGGAAGTCTATATTAACAGCTGCAGACCAGTGGCAGTCATAGGTTTTGTTAGCTGTTATTTGCACACAAAGATAATATAGAAAGCTGTGTTAATTGTATCCTGTATCTGATTTTACAGGGCATGTACGTTTACCCTGGATATAACACATCTTACAGCTGTTCTTATGGATGCATATTTAATACAGTATGCAAATTAAAAGTAATTGATATTGATATTATCACGTAATACTGGATTGGAAGAGTGTCCCCAGTGGCCCTGCTAAAGTCAGGCATTCATAATACAAGCAGTATACAAACCTAGGGAAACGGGCTGCTTTAGCTATATCATAAGATATGCTATAGATTTAGGAAAGGTGATATTCTGATACACACTTAAAATTACCTACTGTCTAGAGACCTAAAAAACCATACTTCCCGTACATTTTACTTTTTTAAATATTCTTTTCACTATTTATTTCTCAACTGTCAGTTTTTCACATTTCTTATAGTAAATTTTCCTGTAAATATATTATAAAACTATCCATTTGATGTATCTCTTGTTTAACATGGCTTTTGTTTTTGTTTTGTCTAACAGATGGTTGTTCACTTACAGGTTTTCATTTTCCTTCTTAAGAAGGTGTCTAAGGAAACTATAGTTACTTAATTTTCTTCGGTGATGGTTATTAAATAATTTTAGACTGAGAAGGTGAAGGAACGCTCTTTTTCTGGTTGATGAATGTTTTGATAACTCTGATTGTGATGACTGGGTTAGAGTTCAGCTGGTCCCGATTCATACTGATGAGGTCATTCTAAATCAGATAACTGACTTTATGCTTTTTAAATTGTATTTTCACTTCAATAATTCTTATGAAAAATACCTGCAGCATGACTTTTGCTCTTAGTTTATACATTGCATGTAAAAATATTTCCTTTGTGTTGGAGTTAAAGGTGTCTAATCTATTCTTGAAGCTAAATAGTCATTTGCATTATTTATCACTTGAAAATTTTTTCAACCTTGTTATCATTAGCCTGGCTGTTCTGTTTCTCCTAAAATTTGAGCCAGAAAAGGATGGCGAAGTGCATGAGTGGTAAAAGGATGCATGAAAAAACAGATGCTGCTGAAAAGGATACTGGGGATGATAAGAAGTACATGCTGAATCAAGAGACATGTCACAGAAGCCCAATGTGAATAAAGTGTCAAAAGAGATGTTAGCAACACAGGAGAAGAGTCATAAAGGATGAGGATTAATAAAAGATCTTGAGATTTTTCAGGAAAAAGTTTGTTAGAGACCTTGGCAAGAGCCATTCCAGTGGAGTGAAAGGAAGGACAGATTGAAGATTTCAAGCAAAGAACTACAGGAAAGAAACTTGAGGCATCAGTTGTAAATGTTTGAAAATTACATTCTTTGTGAGCTGTTTGTTTTAACACAGCTGTACAGAGATACTATAATGACTTCAGATGTCCTTGTGAAGGACCAGCAGGAACTACTAAGCCTTGTAGCCGAGGGCCTGCTCAGGCCCAGATGTAGCTTTCTTTGTACCATAGGGAAGGTGAGGGTGAAATTTCCCTCACCACCAAGGTATACCAGAAAATATCTTAGAAAATCTCTTCCAGTTCAGTGATGTTAGCCCTATTGTGCTGTCTTTGTTATTGCTGCTGTCACAGGCGAAAGGGAATGACTTGAAGCAGCAGCCTGTAGCTGTGCTGTGTGAAGCGTCCGTCATGTACTGACTCAAGTACATTTAGCTGAAGAAGCAGGACTGAACAGAATGTTTTTGAACAGTGATTTTATTGGCACGTGTTGGTATATTTAAGCTAAATCTTTTTTGGAAATGGGTAATTTTGAGAGGGAAGCCCCTCAGATTCAGAGAAGAGTCAGGCTGGCTGTTGAGGTAAGGAATACAAAGGGGCCTGATGCTGAAAACCTTCACATTTCTGTCTGCAAGTAGCCTTTGTGACATTACTCTAGCTTCCAAGCATGCTTGAAAGTCTTATTTTTATTTTTTTTCAGTGCAATATAAACACAAATTTCAAAAGTTACTGCAGCCTGAGTCACATGCTGTGATATGCAATTGTCGTCCCCAGCTGGTTTAGCTGTAGCAGTATTTTTTTAGCTGCTAGTCTCTGAACCTCAGATGTCAATGAGATACTTCTGTTGGATCCCTGAAAGGTAACTAAGAAAAATAGCACATAACCAGAGGGGTTATTGTGACTCTCAAACAGCCTGCATGACCTCTGGCATTTTTTTAGGAGTCTACGTATCTGAACATGTTGAAAACCACTGAAATAAAGAGAAGCATGCAGTATGAATAAATCATGGTAGTTTGTTTTCCTGTTTTTGTTTGCAGCCTGTTAGTGTAACCCACAATAGGAATGCATTTGTCAGTATGTGAGACACTGGTTTCAGCTGACAGTCATGTGGAAACACAGGATCATATAATAATTTAGGTAGAAAGGGACTTCTGGAGGTCATCTAGTCCAGCCTTCTGCTTAAAACATGTTCACTTAGATCAGGTTGCTCAGATCCAATTAGATTCAGATTGTTCAGAGACTTGCCCAGATGAGTTTGAATATCTTCAAGGTTGAAGATTCCACAACACCTCTGTGGGCACCCAGTTCCAGCAGCATAGTACGCCCTTGCTAAACCCATGCTGGCTGTTCCTATCACCTTCTTGTCCTTCATGTGCCTTGAAATGCCTTCTATGGGGATTTGTTCCATACCCTTCCTGGGGACTTAGGTTAGGTAGACCATCCTGTAGCTCCCCAAATCCTCCTTTTGTCCATCATAAAGATGATGATGTTTGCCTTTTCTAGTCATTGAGAACCTCCCCCAATCACCATGAACCCTCAAAAATGATAGAATGCCCTTGCAATGACACTGGCCGGACCTCTCAGTACCGTTGGATCCGTCCCATCTCATCTCACAGATTTTTGTAGACAGGGAACTATGTACTCCCTGTCTCTTTCTTCCTCTTCTGTTGGTCGTGCCTCACTCCCTCCCAGAGACCCTGCTGGTGGTATAGGGGTCCTCAGAGACCTGAGGACAGACCATCTCAAGGAAAATTGAGCCCAAAAAAGCTTAGTATCTTGACCTTTTCCATATCCTGTGATAGTGAGTTACCTGCCCCATTGACCACATTTTCCGTAGCATTCTTTTGGCTATCAGCATAGCTGTAGAAGCCCTTACTATTGCCTTTCACATTTCTTTCCAGTTTCAACTCCACCTGAGCTTTGGCTTTCCTAACTCAGTTCCTACGTGTTGATGCAACGCCTCTGTTCCTCTTGGCTAAGTTTGTCCCTGCTTCCTCTGTCTGTGTTCTTGCTTTTTGGGGTTTATCTCAGTCAGAGGATGCCTGCGCATCCATACTAGCCTTCTGCTAGACTTCACTTTCTGCACATAGGATGGAATGTGTTTCGAGGAGGTTGTCCTCGAAGATCAACCAGCTCTTCTGGGCCCCGTTGCCCTCCATGGCAATCTCCCATAGGATCTGCCAAGCAAATCTGTAACAAACTGAATCACACCCCAAGTTCAAGGATTAATAAAATTGAAAAAGTTGGTGTGGAAAAAGAACTTATCTTTCCACATGTATTATTTAGCCCTCAGAAATAAAAATATTGTGAAGTAGTAAACCTGTTTTGATAATTTTTATATAAATATTAATAATGCAGCAAACTCCTACTGCATTAGCAATCTCTAGTGCAGTTACTAGGCAGAACAATTTGTGTTTAAATTAAATGATCACTGCTGATAGTGCTAGAATGAAAACAGTGTTTTCTATGCTTATGTCTTTAAAATGGTCAGGCATATGAATCACCCTAGGTGCCCCAGTTACTGCTTGTGGAGGTGGAACAGTTTACATTTCAGCTGAGCTGAGGTTACAGCCATTTCATGCTTATTTTAAGAAACGAGATAGCAAGCAGACTTGATTTCCTCTCTGTGTTTTTGCTTTAGCTGGTTACTGCTAGATTATGCTACAGTTTCTTTTCTTTTTTTTTCATCCCCCCCATCCAACTCCTGGCTTTACTGGACTCAGTAGTATACTTGTGTTAGCTGAAGTTTCTCTGTGCCACTCCTCTCCTGGAAAATATGTAGATTCTACTGCTGTTTCACAAATTTAAGTCATTTTTCTGGTTGGAAGTTTCTAACCAAAATTATGGCAGTTGCAGGCTTTGCATTCAAAAATTATAGATTAACAGTTGATTAGTTGTGCTTTACTAAGAAGTGTCTCAGTACTGACCTGATGGGATCCAAATGGCATTTAGATATTTTATTCTAATAAAAAGCAGATACACTGTTAAAATGGGCTAAATAAATTTCCGTCACTATGTTTCAAAAAAAGAGAAGAAGGTTCTGTAGGTTCCATATCTTCAACAGCTAACAAAATCCAGTATTTCGGCCAATAAAGCCTTCATCCCTGGTGTCTGTTTTGAATCTAAATGTTTGGTTTTATTTTTTTTTTTTAGATCCTTCTTCAGTGATTGGTTAAATAGAGTTTATGTAACTATTTTCTAATTATTTTTTCAATTGGAGTTGTTTTTTTTTTTAATCTCAGTTCTGCTTTCCATGGAGAATCATCTAACTTCCAGTAGTTGTGGTTCTCATCTGGCTACAAGGTGTGCTTAGGTGTAATGAAATATACAGCCTGCACCCAGGGACCATGTCCCAATAGAGTCCTGCAGCAGGACCTTCTCTGGAACATCTTAGTGTACACCTTACCTCCATGGCAAGTCTGGAGAATGGAGGAGAAGGCAGGCTGATAGAAAGATCCTATATATGAGGGAAGTTGTCTTTGACTAGATTTGGTGACTTCAAATCTATTTTGTGCCATGTATTTAACAAACAGGAAATCCTGCACTGTACTAGCTGATGGTTTGCTATTACTCTTCGAAGTCAGTGGCAAAATCAAATTATGCCTATTGTGTTAAGTAAGGCAGACACAATTTTGTTAAGGTTTATACATTTGGTAGAGTCTGCCAAATAACAGTTGTTACAATAATAGTGCTTCACATCCTTAAACCACTGTAAAAACATTAGTTAATACATAAATGAGATGATGACTGCCTTGGCTGCATTTTATACTTTGTCATGCCTGTTGTAACGAGAAGTAGAGCACAACCAGCATCAGAAATCTGGAAGTTCCAGCTCTGCAGTTATTGTGCTGAGAATTAGGCTGGAAAAGGAGACCATGCGGTGATTAAAGTGTAGAACAGGAGAACTCAATGTCCAAACAGTTTATTGAAATGCTGCTTGATACTGTGTTCGTTTAAAAAATAATCAATAATTATTTTTATAAAGTTTAAGTGTTATTTAAAGTACCAGTAAACAGTGAAGAAATAGATACCATCAAGCTTGACTGTAGGATACACTGTGTTCTCATATGAAGATCACTGGGGTTTTTTTATGTTATGGTAGTGCTAGATAAAGTCTCTGGAGGAGAAGCTGGGGTTTTTTTGTGCATAGGTTAAGGCAGAAACCTGGCATAGCTGTTCTGTTTTCACTTACTGGCTGCTGTATACTATGGTGTTTCAAAATGGAAGTTTATTTTCTTTAAACTCATGGAATGAGACGACCTGTGGCTCCATTTTTCTAGCATTGTATTAAATTGATTTGTTCTTGTATTTTAATTTTATTCATGGAATACACAGATAATGATTGTGAGCTGATGAGGAAATAATACTTGCAAGAGGTGTGTGTTTGTTATGCTTGTTCCTTGCCTGAGAGCTGCAAGTTTCTTCAGCTCTTAGAAGGCTAGCTCATAGGTTTATGCTGAAAATGAAAAATAGACAAGTCTAGGATGCTCTTTTTTTAAGTATGGAAAGGATGTCATCTGTGTCTAGTGCATGTCTAATATAGTTTCTGATACAGAACTGTAAACTGATCATTATTTTCATCTTTTTAATGTTTTCTAGAACACAGCCAAAAACAGTTTTTGCAGAAGTGGAACCGGAAGATGATGAAACAGACAAGCCAGAGTGGAAAAAACGTAAAATTTGAAAAAATTGGTTTAGATAATAGTTTTAGAGCATTTGAAACAAAGTGCAGCATTTATTTCTTTATTTTGGGTAGTGAATCAAAATTTGAATGCAAAAATTACTTCAGTTGATAAAACTTGCCACATTGTAAAAAAGGATTGCCGTATTACACTGGATTGTAATCCCACATCTGAATTTTGTAATAAGGAATTAATTATATTGTGCAAAGAACTCCTCTCTATGTCAGTTATTTCGTTCTGTGATTTAAGTCAAAAATATCTCTATAAATAGAACTGTAGTGGATTTATTATTTTGCCAATTTTTTTAAATTTCTGCTAGCTTTATAAATGCTGTGTCATGACAGTGTTCAATCATTTCAAGTGTATAAATAAAATAATTGTTTCTCAGCCTCCTTTTTATCTTTTTCTAGTTATGATCTAACAAATTACCCCTTTGTTACAAGTGTAACAAAGTTTACACTTAGATTAATTGATGAGGAATAATCCCATTTAGTTCATTAGTGTGTTCACACAAGTTCCAGTTTAATTCACACTTGAATTTTAGAATTGTGTGAATTTTAGAAAACGTATTTTCTAGTGTCTATCTTTATTTGAATGATGCTGTTTTAACTATGTGTATTGTCTCACAGTAGTATTTTATACAGCTTTTATTTTTCAACAGTGTGAAACTGGAATGCACAATTATATATTTTGTTTTAAGAAGAATTTATTTATTGCCTACTTGATGCAGGATTTTTTTCAGGGGTCCTATCCCTCTTACTTTGTATTGATAAGTGTTAGGATAGAGCAGACCTGTGTATTTATTACCAGGTCTTGTATCTGTTGACTTGGTTGTATGCCTAAATTATGTATATCCTGCCTCACACTCTCTGAAGACTGATACTATCCTTTATAAAGTGGTTTCTTAAATATTGAAAGTTTTAAATTGTTTAACACAAAATTGCAATTCTGAATGTCATAAAGTGAACGACAGATTTAAAACTAATGTCCTTTAGAGAAGGAGAAAGGAAGCTATATTAGTTTTAGGCATTTATATTGTGATTATTATAATACTCAATATGCTAAGTATTGTGATTATAATAATATACAATGTAGCAAGCACTCTGCATTTCCAGTAAGAGTAGAGAGTAATAGACTTAATAAACAATCAAGCTTTCTTAATTATGAACAGATTCTGAAGGCATATATTAAGGCTATATTTAGCAAAGCACTTAATCACCTTCCTAACCTCAAGTGTGTGTTCCTGATAGTCAGCAGAGCTTAGATATATTTGTTAAGCATTGTTCTGCATTGCTATTTCATTGTATGATTTTCTTTTCCAAGCTTATCTTTCTTTTTCAATTATCATTTTTTACTTTATGGAAAAGTAAGCCTGACTTCAAAAGGGTACAATGAGCATTGGCAAAACATTCCTATGACATTTCCGATGCTTTCACTCAGTATAGTCTTTTGATAAGAGTGGAACCTCACTACATAATCCACGACTTGTCTTTGTCTCTTGTAAAAATTTTTTAGTACATACTTATGTGGAATAGCAAATCAACGCTTAATTTACAATTGCAGCTGTAATATGTAGAATGAAGGACTTAACACCTAGGTGGACAGTAAACGGAGGAGAAGAAGAGGTACCAGATGAAGAGCAGTGGTTGCTAAGACCTGCAAAATACCTCACTATGCAATGTGCCCCTCAGCAAATAAAGATTAAATGACATGGTTTCTTTTAAAGCTACTTTTTGTCCTTTTTGTTTTCATGCAGTACCAAACGAAGTATTTTCAAATAAATCTCTATAAAATCTTGAATAAGATTTTTAAAGGACTAATATGTCATTGGTTTTAGTCTGAATATTAACACTTCTATCATTTCTATTGTTAGTTGTTCACTGAGGCAGCATTGCTTAGGGAGTAGAGTTGCAGGAAAGGCAGAGCTCTGAGCTTGAAGGAAGCTGCTCCTTTTTTGTTAGTTATTCATATCAGCTAGCTCTTGTTTCCTGATTCTTAGAAGAACAAATTCCTAAGTGAACCCTGCAAAAGTTCTGTTCAGATTTCTCTAAGAGTTCATAATTGTTACTTACAGTGGTTAGTTGTCTCGAATGACTGTTTTAGCAGTGTAGAATTTAAAACAGTGCCTGTGCAGATGTGTATTAAAAAGATTTAAAACTAACTTAAATTGTACTTTAGCTCTTGGCTTGGTTGGTTTGCTGTACTCCTTACACTGAATTTTCATGGCATGTCCACCAACAAGAGAAATCCTAACGCATTTTTAAAAGCAGTTTTTAATCTTGAACAGCTCAAAGGTAAGAGTTAATCCAGTTGGGAAGGAGATAAGAACAGTCTGCTTGACCATACTTGGGACAGCAACCTCTGACTCAGCCTTTTGAATTGTCCAGTGAAAAATCGTAACGTTATCTTAATGAATCTTAACATTATTAAATATTTGGTATGAAAGATGGACTCTATAGGCGAACTGGAATATTGGAAACTATATTTATCTTATTTTTATTAACCTAATTTTCTTTTAAAAATTCAAAAAGGACCTAGGCTTTAGTAATTGCCAAGTTGTAATCTTGGTCTTCCATGTCTCTACATTTAGTGTTACTGTGGCCGGAGTCTAGATGGGTTTTTGTTTCACGGAATCACAGAATGTTAAGGATTGGAAGGGACCTTGAAAGATCATCTAGTCCACTCTCCCTGCCGGAGCAGGGGAGTTTCCATATTTCTGGAACGGGGTGGGATTTTTTTTGTTTGCTTGTTTCCTTAAAAGACTTGGCTTACAGAGGTGCCACAATCGTCACTAGTGCTTTGGCATGCAGAATGGCTTCCATGGTGCTTTCTCCAAACCTAGATTTTTCTCTCCATGTTCTATGCAGCTTCTAGATCTTTCTTTATAGCAATTTCTGGTCTTTTGTCCTTTGTGCCAATGATTAGTTAAGACCAGCTGATAAGTACTACATGCCTGTCCATCAGACCAAGGCTTTTCCTGACAAATGGTTGCAGCCCACCAGCTGGTGGTCAGCGTAGCTGCCATTAGTATAGAGGTCTTAATTTCGCTCTGTAGTCCTTTGTCTTGTCCTATGTTCCTTATTCCTTAAGTCTTCTGCAATAGGTGAGAAGATTGCCAAGACTGTCTTTGGGTCCTGGCACTTTTCCTCTGGCTGTTTGCAGCTACTTTATGGTTGTTTATGTTCCTCTCTTGTCTACTACTTATGGCCTGTAATTTACTGAAGATGTTACTTTTGCCTCTACTTTTTGTGATAGCAAGAACTGTGAATTTATGCCCAGAGGCCTCCAGTCATTGGCTCCTTGCTTCTAATTACATGCATGGCTGGATGTTCTTTGTCATGTCTGCCTCTTTCTGTTGGGCTGTAGAAAAATATGTATTATGGGAAGAATGATGAATCTTTGTCCTATCAGTTCAATCTGTGCTGGATCCTGAGGAGTGTTTTGCAATAAGTGACATTGCTGAGCCCAAATGCCATCCTCTTGGGTAGATCTTTATCCGTTAATTTCTTTGACCTCTGATGCCTTTGGGGGTGTCCAGCTTGAGACAATTGTAGCTCACATCCTCCTTTAATATTGAATCATCTGAATTTTGATGTGGCCTGTTACTCACAACACTATTGCGAGATCCCTCTTCTATTTCCTCGTCACACTAAATGCTTGTATGTCCTCCTAGCCTGCTTCTCAGTAATGGGAGCTTACTGAAAGCCCTACAGTTACCCTCATTAAAAATCAGCAGGCTTGTTCTGACTTCTTTCCATGGGTGGGCTATGATTTCGTGAGGTTCTATCCCCTGTTGTTGATCCCTGAGCTCTTCCCATCTGTTGAACTGTTTCATGGATAGATGTACATGAAAGTTGTATAGTTGGCTAGCAGGGATATCCTTATGATTGCCTGGCATTGGAGCACAGACACATCTTATTACATCAGTTTTTCAATCTGCTAGGATTTTGGGCTAATCTCATTAAAACACAATTTTGTATACGATATGCAATTCATCCATCCTCTGGGACTCCTGCGTCTAATTGCTTCATGCAGTTTGGATAGCTCTGAAACGCAAGATATTTTTCTGTCTGTAGCGTATCGTCCTGGTTGAAATTCGCTTTGGTTGTCAGAGCTTTCCATCCTACGTGCAAAGGTATTGGAGCATGCTGACAGTCTCCCGCTTTGGCAACAGTGTCTTATACTCAGATCAGCTTATTGGAATCTCCGTAACCTATGTGTTGCTTGAGTGCCTTGGCAATAGTTTATCATTTTTTTTTTAATGGCTGATGATCAGACACTATGTTCATCTTGTACTCTGAGAGATAACTCAATACAAGGCTGATTCAGTAAGCATAGCCAATAAGTCTGTCTCTTTTTTTTTTTTTTAACCTTAGCTATTGTGCAGGGCTGTTGTATGTCAGGGCTAGTACTTACGACTTTTCTTACTCTTTTAAAGAAGTATTCCTGCAGGCTCTGGCCTTTTCCTTGTTACATCATGAAACAGTAGATGCAAGAGATGAATACCTGCAGTGGATGAACTGGACTGGATGGGTCCTTGAGAAATGATGTAGTCTATCCTTGACTCAAATTACAGCCGTACCTGAACCAGTTCTGGCATGTTTGTTGGATCAGTTGATCAGTTCTTCAAAGGCTCCTATGGTAGACACTGCACCATCTCCCTAAACAATCTGTTCCAATGTTTCATTCTTCTTAGCATTAGAAAATTTTTCATAATCTCTAAGAAAAACATGCTCCCAACAATTTAAGCCCTCTATTTCCTATCCTGTTCCCAGTAGCCATGAAAGTCAGTTTATGACATTCCCCTTTGCAGCGGCTTTTTATTGTGTTTGAAATTTTATTATCTTCTCCTGTCTCCTCTTATTCATTCAGTTTTCCTTTATGGTTTATGTTTTCTGGCATTTCATCATTTATTTGCATTTCTCTTGCCACACTTCTTGGACTGTACTGTCCACAGTGTATTCAGTGTTTCAGTTGAAGCTACTTTTTTAGCACTATTGAGTAAACAGGAAAAGTGCTTGCATGTCTTATTACAGTCAATTTTTCTCTGCAGTTTGGCATTACAGATTTTGTTCTGGTCCTAATCCTGTTCAGACTCCAGAACCTCCACTACAAAGATGCTGCTCAGCCAATTCACTGTCTGGTGGTTATGTATTATTCTCAAGGATTCAATTTTGTCCTTTGTACTGAATTTGATTGCATTTTCTCAAAATGTATCACCATTTTGTTCAGATTATTTTGAATTTTCTCTTGGCACCAAAATGCTGGCAACTTTTTACAGCTTCTGGTTGCCAGCAGATGCAATAAATATATTCCTTTCTCAGTCAGCTAAACCACTATTGAAGTTGGTGGTTAGTGGCAAATCCATAAGGTTTCCCATATATGTGGGAGGGAAGTGTTTCATTCAGTATTAATTTTCTTAAGGGTTCATAAGCATCTAGTTACTGTGCTCAGAATTTTTTGGGAAAACAGTTGGCTTTCTTAGAAATTGCTGGATTCCCTTCATGTGCTTTGGCTTCAGGGTTTTTTTAATGGCTCTGTCCCTTTGTGTCCAGCAGGAATCCTTCTGACTTTTAACAGTTAGATGTGGGAGACCTCAAGGCCTCCTTGTGTTCAGCGTTTCCATACTCCACATTCCAAACATATTTCCAGCCTGTCCCAGTTAGGTGTTTTGATCCTGAATTCTCACTTACATTGATTCTTCAATAATAATGATAATAATAATAATAAAAATCTGCTGTAATCTTGGATAATCTGTGAATTTAGCAGCAGGGCTAGCCACACACCTGTAGGTGTACACCTGGTCTGCTCTGTGCTAGGATTTAATTGCTACATGCACACCTGCCAAGAGCTGTGATACTGCAATGAGATCTGTGCTTGCCTTGCTTGTGGTGGTTGTGTTGCCCACACATTGACTTCCTGAAACTCCAAGAACAATGAAAGCAGCACTGTTTCTTGTTCCACAGCTTTCCTGTTCATCTGCTCTTCCAGTGGCCTGAGGAACATTTTACTGAAAATTATCATCTTTAGGCATTTTTCTAGTCCATTACTAATGCTTGTCAAGATCACTGGTACTGCACTGCGGCTGATTTAAGAACACAGGGGTGTCCATGACACCCAGCTTCCAGGTGTTAGGTGACACTTAGTGTGCAGGTTTCTGTAGTGCTCAAATGCTGAGGAACTTGCAGCTTGTTATAGATCTTCTCTGGAAATCTCTGTCTTCAGGCACTGTCTGTACTCTTCTTTTCATGCCGTTGACCACCAGGATGTTTCTCACATCCTCAGGGCCACAGGTGTTCCTAGACTGGAAATTGTCTCGTTTCTCTTTTGAGTTTTGCAGAGTGCGCACCTGACTGTGAAACTCGTGTTTCTGCCCCAGGCCTGTCCTGTTACCTCGCTTGATTGTGCGGATCTGTTGTGCAGCCTGGGATGCCCTCTAATACGGAGTTGCCATTGCTAGTAGCAGGCCAAGGTTTTGTATTAAGCTAAGAGGCCTCAGGACTTGCCTGGGGTTTGCCCTGTCTTGGGCTGCCTGAGGCTTTGTCTGAGCTTCTTTAGCTGCTGTCTAACAACCAGGTGACTGCTGCTGCATTTGTTTAAGGTTTTGCTGAGCTTTGTACAATGATGGGGAAACTCGTGTTATCATTCATGGCTTTGTAACTGGTAAGTAGTAATTCTGTTTGTTTGTTCTGTGTTGTATGGACTATTCATGACCCTAGAACTGAAATGCTTCATAGAGAAGTACAGGCCCAGGAGGTGACAGCAGAGGCTTTGAAGGTGTGGACACAGGACTATACCAACAGCCCTGGGGCTAATAGGAACTCGCCACTGGTAATTACTGGTTATTCGGAGAATGCAACTTTGGGAGCTGGGTAAACTGTTTTTAGTGATAGCGAAGAGGAAAAAGATCAAGTATCTTAACAAACATACACAGTAAATCTGACCGTCACATGGAACTACAGAGCAGCATGTCCCCATAGCTTACTAGTGAATCACAAATCTGGGGCAAAACTGTGTTGCTATTGTAATGATTCACAGAAATTTCATTCATTCCTCAAAGGCACAGTGTAGCAGTCAAAGGAAAACCAGAGGCGATCCCAGACTGAGAAACTAAGGCCTGGTGAGTCAGGAATTTTCACCTGAAAATGGCATGTCATGCAAACACAGTGTGAGCCCTTGCAGAAGACAGGGAAACAGGTCATGATAAATAATAGGGCGCAGAGATGAGTGGGAGGTGATCAGTAGGATGCTGCAGGAATTGGGAGTTTATGTCCGGTTTTATGTAACATCACTTTAAACTACCCCCTTCGAGATCATTAAACATGGTGTTAATGAAATTAACAGATGATGCAGATGAATACTGCAAACACCACTGAAAAAAGAGAAGCAGGAAATAACACGGAGTCACCCTGACAAATGCAAGATAATACCTCTGGAAAACAATAATTCAAAATGCAGATTATTTTTTCCTCTGTGGTGGGATGACTCTCAGCCATGTCAGAGTTGGTGGATGGCAGTTTGTGTTTCTGTGTTTCCTCTGATGAGGCAGACAAAATGATGCATGTGGAGTTTTTGCCAGAAGGATTGCTCTCGACTGAGCAGCTTGAGTGACACCCAGGCTGGGAACACAGTACGTTCTGTCTCGCAGCCACTGAGAAGTACAAAAGTGGTTGGGATGGCTTTCGCCTAAAAATCAGCTTGGTAAATACAGCGCAGAGGGGTCTCCTTTTGTGAGAACTAGATGATGATGTCATGTGTACTACAAGCTAAAAGTGCTCCTTTCTATTTGCAGTCTTGTGAATTTAGCTGGCTCTCTGAGGCAAGCTTGTCTCCTATCTGCTTTATTATAAAAATCTGCTTTCTCTCTCCTGCTTGTAATTGCAGCTCTTTGCATCCTTAAAATCCCAAAGCTTTCAAGGTAAGTTGCAGGAGAGTAGGAGACACTTGAATCTCTTTCTCTCTCTAGTTTGGAAATTTTCACATTTCATAAAGCAATTCCGCTGGTCTCTCCCCACTCATGCTGTTATCCATACCGCTGTGCTTCAGGTGCTCTGTTTTACAGTTTCTCATGAATGTTGAATTGTTGGGCTAGACATTTTTCCTTTGTAAAAACAACCTTTAAACATTTCATGGCTTGATTCTTCCCCCCAGCCCCCACATGTGAACAGTATATAGAGATTTCAAGGAAATATATGGTGAGGAAATACAATAATGCAAAAATAAGCCTAATAGTGGAGTTGCCAGCTCATTATAAATTGTCCATATGTAGTAAGGTGGAAAATACTTCCTGGTTTGTTAATTTACTTAACAGCCCATGCTGAACTTCCAGATCCATGATCCTTGTAAAATTTTGACTATGACAGCACAGCAGGCTCGTGGTTCACAGAAGACTCATCCTCATCCTGCAGTGACAGCACTGCTGGTCACTACCACAAGGCAGATTATCCTTGAGTGCTAAGGATTGCCTAGAAAATTATTTGGAAAGGAGTGTTCTGCATTGCACTGACAAAAAGTATATATGACAAAACCTGATAGTTCAAATTGACATTAACAGGTCACATGCTAAAGTAACTGAGATCAGCTTTGTGTGACAACCATTTGTATACACATATATGTGTAAATATATTATTTATCTTATTGATGGGGACATGCTATGTGGGGAATTATGCCCAAGAAGTAACATGCTACATATCTCAAGGGGTGCATTAGCTGTGTGGATGAGCAGTTATCTTGGGGAAATTTACCTCAGTTAAGGCAGTATCTTGTGTGAAATGTAGAGGACCAGAGAAACCGAAGCTGGCAATGTAACCCATGAGAGGCACAGCCTGTGAAGCAACAAGTGGAAGAACCTGCAGTAAGTATTTTAATTCGAGAGACATGAGTCTCCCTCACTCCAGTTGGGGTATGCTTAGGCAAAACACTGATATTAACCCTTTGCAGAATGGAACAATGCTCTGGAGTAGCTCCAAAAGCCACAAAACGGAGAAAAAAAAAAAAAAGAAGAAAAAAAAATTAAAAGGGAGAGACAGTTAGACTGACATGGTGCTGAAAAATATCTTTTTGCTGAGATTTTCCCCAGTTCTGGGGCACTCACTTTTAATTGCCTTCACCTCTGAGGTTCAGGCTTGTGAGATCCTATTGCGCTGACACATTTCAGGAAACCTTTCCAGGAGTGGTGGAGCTGGCAGATGGACACCCAAGGCTGGTTGTAGGATCAAGGTGAGGGATTAAGACGATGCACACTCGTGCATCACAGCTCATGGTCATAAAAAATTTAATGAGTCACCTTTCAAAGGTTCTATAATGTTTTCCAAAAACATTGTAAAATTGTCCTGCAGTGCAAGAGAACAGAAAAAAGAAGATTTCAATGAAGATGACAGCTGTCACAGTGCCAAATGTGGTGAGAGATTTTGCTGTTCACAAGGAGATAATCTTTTTGGTTGAGGGTCTATAAAATGTACCTTTGTAGGATCCTTTTGTTAATTTTTACTAGCTTTTAACTCATGTTTACACTAAAAAAAATTAAAAGGGAGCTTTAGTTCTGGAAATACTCTTTTTTTTAACCACTTGTTTTATTGTCCAGCATACTACCCTATTCTGGCATAAAACAGAGTTTAAATAGTTCCATAAGAGAAGTTGTTAAATGTATTCTTTGTGTGGGGTTTTTTTTTTCTGTTTTGGTTGGTTTGGTGTTTTTTTGTTTGTTCATTTGTTTTTTGGGGGGATGGCAAGAGGGAGAAGTGACTTCATCAAATTCTAGAGAGTACTCCTGGTATTCCTGCTTCCTAACTTTCCTTTTTGCTGTGCTACAAAAATCCTTGTTCAATTTCAGGCTTTTATTCTGTTAGGTGCTTCTCGAACTTATGATCAGAAATGGTATCATCTGCTCTAAGAATCAAAATGGGAAAAACAACTATTACTGCAGGATTGAAGAAACAGAAATATGAGATGAGGAGAGTTAATCAAAGTCAGGTTAGTGGCAGATCTAAGAATATTTTTCAGCTAGTTCAGTGTCCCTTTGGTGCTCCTTACCAGCATCCGCCTGCTGCAGGGAAGCCTGTAAGACAACCTTTTTGAACCAGGGAAATGCCCTTGTCTTGTGGTGGTAATCCAACTCTTGTGGGTTTGTGCCTATACCTGAGTTGTGAACAGCAGTCATTTGGTTGTCGTGAGAAGCTGAATCCTTCAGGTTGTGGGCATATCACACTGGCAGTGCAGGCTGAAATAGCTCCTCTGGAAATATACCCCTACTTAATTCTGCTTTGTGATTGTCCGCTGTCGCTCTGCTCCTTAACTTGCTGGCACCCCGTTCTCTGCACAGGGCCGAGGAGCATTTCACTTCCCTGGGGAAGCGAAGATGCTGTGGTGGTTCCCCACAGCCAAGCTCAGCACCAATGATGTTTGTTCCCGAATCATGCTGCACTGTGTGGGAGCCAGGGGTTTTTTTTTAATTAGAAATGATCGGAATCCCAAACGTAGAATGAATGCAAGGGCTGCAATCCGACAGTCCTGGGCAGAATCAAACCTTGCTATTTTGCTTACACTGTTTATAAGTGGCTAGACAAACAGACAGGACCCCAGTGGGACAGCTAGACTGTCTTTCCAGTCCCAAGGCATGGTTGGCATTCCCATTTGCTTCACTCAGCATTCCTGCACGGGTGGGCTTTGATTTACTTTTTAATCTGTAGACTAAATGTCATTTTTTTAATTTTTTTTTTTTTTTTTTTTTTTTTT
>VWYH01004040.1:85352-128666 GCA_013399365.1 Pampusana beccarii | reverse complement strand
TCCTCTTTCTCCCTCTCTCTCCCTCTCTCTTCCTCTCTCTCTTCCTCTTTCTTCCTCTCTCTCTTCCTCTTCCTCTCTCTTCCTCTTCCTCTCTCTTCCTCTTCCTCTCTCTTCCTCTTCCTCTCTCTTCCTCTTCCTCTCTCTTCCTCTTTCTTTCTCTTTCTCTCTCTTCCTCTCTCTTTCTCTTCCCCTTGTATGGAGACAGCCCCACAACACTGGTAAATCCTCTGCACAGTGGAGGCCACTACACATTTACATACCACCAGATTGCAGTGCCACTGGTAGAAGACTTCTTTTGGGTGTGAATATGGGCAAACATCGGTATTCCTCCATTGCGCTGGCCTCGTTGCCCGCAGTCACCGTGTGTGTGCTTGGGGGTGGCAGGGGCCGGGCACAGAGAGCAGCGGTACTGAGCTGTGGTACTGAGCAGAGCAGGGAAGGGATTTTCCATGAGGCTTCCTGAAGAAAGGCAAAATCGGTAGACACAGTGAGTTTTCACTGCTGCTTATGCCCCTTGGATGGGGATGGGTATAAAGATCAAGACATCAGCTGGGCCTTTTCTAGAGTGTGAGGAATTATTGAGCCAAAGCACTAAAAAGTGAAAAAGAGGCCCTGTTTTAAAAATACGCTATTTCTTGGGAAAAACAGCCATAAATGTCACCAACAGGCTAGAGAAAAGAAAGGTAATAGTACCAAATGATGAGTGGGACTAGGGGGGATGTGTGTTACAGAAAGCAGGTCTCTCGTAAGGAACGTTTGACAGTTTGAGAAGAGCTGACAATAAAACACATGATTAAATGAGCGCCTGAGAGAGACTCAGCCATAAAACTATACATTTAGTGGCTGTCCTAGCTAATGTCCATAGCAGTATTTATTGAGTTATTACACTGGAAGGGGTGCATAAACATGACTGAGACCATGCAGGCTCAGAGGGATTACCTTTGTTTTTAAGGGAGCCTTTACCATATTTGCTCAAAAAATCTTCGCACAGTATAAAGTACACTTCTGAGTCTGTAGTTAGTGTCAAAGAAGACAGAGGAGATTTACAGTTTATCATGAGATGATTAAATTAAATTAATACATGAAACTTCTAATGAACTTTCTTGTCCTAAGTAGAATAGTGTCGCCGCGGACTCTGATTCTGGGCACTCCTGTTTTCCATTTATCCTTCAGATACTGGAGATGGGGAAATAATTTTAGGCTGTGCATTATTTCACCTTGTGCAAAAAAGCATGTCATGTAGGGAACATGTCCTGCCACCGATGTCATGTAGGAAAAATCTATGAGAAATTTGTTTACGTTAAATATGGCAAATATTACATCTATTCTAAAAGAACAGACAAAGATTTAAAGGGATTTAAAATTGTCTTCCTAGAGCAGCTAGCCAAAGAGATATAATGACAAAGAGGTGCTTCATTGGTTCATGCTCGCACATAATATACAGACTCACAGTCAAATATAAACCACACTCTACTCTTGAGAATTACTTGCATTGTTCTAAAACGGTCACATACTACTGACACTAAGAAATCAGCCTAAGGTGTTATCAAGCTGTTTTTAATAAATTAGTGGAAAAAATTCTGAAGTTTTGGACATTTTTTTTTAACTATTCCGAATCTTGTTCCACCAGTTGTCAGAATCAGAAAGAGAGGTTTCCATACTCCTTGCAAAACTGCCTTGTTATCGCTGACTTGCTCTGGGTTTTTAAATGAGATTCCCATTTGTAGCTGAAATGAAACCAGATACCCTTCATAGGAAAAAAAAAATATTGTTAGCAGAATTTGACCTCCTAGATAAACACCAGAGAAAACTGCTGCAGGACTTCCTTCAGCTCCTCCAAAACATCTCGCATTTAGGTTGTGTTCTTCACTGTGATAGGCGCCTGGTCACTGTGAGAGCCACAGAAACTTTTTGGTTTGGATGCATGCTTGCGTTTACCCACTTGTTTCTTGACTGGACAGAAACCCTTTTCCACCAGTCATCACAGCTTGTGGGGGTGCCTTGTGCCGTGTTTTGGATTCTCCCTGAGCCCCTTGTTCGCAGCAGAGCTTGATCACCGTTGATTATCCTTGGGCTACTGCCCTATTCCTTCCTCTGGTAATTACTGTTTTCAAGAAGGGGCAACTCAATGTCTATGACCCTTTTTGATTTAAGGCAGCGTAGCTCCTAGAAGACAAGATCCCCTTAATTAACTTTCTGTGACCAGTGAGACACAAGATCTGTTCCTATGTCAGATGAATGTGTCACACCCCGAGACCTGGGATCTCCTCACATGGAGAGCTCTGGGAAGTGGGTATCTGCACAGTGGCCCAGCCCCAGGGCGATGCCTTCTGTCTCCACCATGGCTGCACACAAGGGTTTCACATCAGTAAAATGAAATCTTGTTTTGGCTGCCACATGGCATCTTGCAGAGACTGATACAATTAGAGTTAGTCAGGTTCAGACCTGATATTTGGCAAAAATTTTGGTGTTAAATGGATTCCCAATAGGATGCATCATGTTGCCTCTGAAGTCGTGTCTCTAATGAGTTCACCATCCAGCACCTGAAAGGAATTATTGGAAACAGAATAGAAAACAGACCAGAAAATATCAGTTTCCTTCTGTGGAAATCCAGAGTTTGCTTCCAACCAGCCTCCTGATGGGAGCATCTTCACCTCAGTAGGAACGTGGTCAGATGGGAAGAGAAGACACGGATGGTGAGGGGTGTGAGGGCTCCTCAGATTGGACAGACCCACGTGGACTACGAAGGTGCAGGAGGGCTGGCAGCTCATCAGGACACAGGAATGAGTGGGCAACTGATGTAATGGAGGTTTAGTGCCAGCAAGCACTTGCTTGCATTGCACAGAATTAAATTGCCCCAGAGAGCAGGGAAGCCCGAAAGAATAAATTCAGAAGAGGATGCTGGGTGTCTTCCCAGGGAGGCCGACCTGCCAAGGGCTGTTGGACACCAATACAGCATCTGGCTCAGAAAGTTCCTGAACCGCAAATTGTTGGAGCTGGGGTGGGGTTTCCAGGGAAAATACCACTCCCAATTTGCCTTTTTATTCTACTCTTTCCTTCCCCAGCTGAGGGCCACTAGCAGAGATAGAGCATTGGGAGATCTTAGTCCTTGCCCTGTCTGTGTAGCCACTGTAATCCCCAGAGGACCTGACTAGTCCTGTGGGAAATGAGCCTCTGTATCTTTCGAAATTCAGAGTTATTTAAAGTCAATGTCTAAGATGTGGGATCTTTTTAAGGAAATTTCTCATCTCCACATTAAAACTGCTATTATAAATAATACCAAATGCTTGCAAGGAGTACCTGTTTTACCCCTGTTTGTATCTCAGAGGGGAATGGTTTTAACCTGAAATAAGGGAATATCTGGACATGTTCACAGCATCTGTGATGCCAGAGATTAATGTGAGAGTGATGAGAGAGTCGAGGAAAGGAAATCTATCGGAGAGCACCAATGGAGAAGGAGAAGAGGGAATTAGCAACATGGTAAGAGCATAGTAAAGTATCTTGAACCTCTGGAAATCCCAGGACACGTAAAATAAGTAAGAGAAACTTGAAATAGAAAGACTAGGTGGATTGTACAAGGATCCTGTCTTTGTGTGTGAATACTGCTAAGAAGATGAAGAGCTTTGATATACTTATTTACATTCCTGCGAAACTGGAATAACTCCATGACAGTCAATGGAGCATCTCTGGTGAGGATATTGGTGGCTTTAGACCTGCTAGGACCACTTGAGGATAAGGTGTGCTGCTCTGGGCCAGGGACTGTTGTGTGTAGGAAGTGACCCTCATCCAATGTGCTTGCAGACAAGAAACCAAAGGTTTGAGAGAGCAGGAGGAAACCTGCACATGCGACCCCAGGTGGGGACTGCTGTTAAAAAGCTAGAAAGGTCATCCACAAAAGTTTATCCCTGTGGGTAATTACAGCAGCCCTTCACAGCCTTCAAAAGCCCATCGCGTTGTCATTTCTTAAGCTGCAAAGCAGAAAGGTTTCCATACCTGCGAAAGACTCTTTTGGACAAAAGTGAATGCCAGAGTTTCAAAGAGAAAAAGCCAATGGCGAGTGAAGATGTCTCAGTGGTGACCTCAAGCACTGGCACTTCATGCTGGACCAAGAAAACCTGCCGGCATCAGGCTGAGCTGACCACTGCGCTGCTCTCGCTGGCTGCTGCTGCAAGAAATAAATGGTTTGTGTAGCTATTTTTATTGACCCGTGAATATACCTACTGTATAATTTATTGTAACGTTAGTAGTTCAGTCCTGTGATGTTTGCTATAGAAAAATCTTCATTGCAAGCCAATGGGAAATTTTGCTAGGGTAAGGAGTGCACGCCTGGTCTCTGCTTTGCCTTTTTTCTTTTCCATTGCAACACAATTAACCTTTTCATTAGAAGAGCTCTGTTCCAAATAAGCAAACCTCTCAATGTGTATTACTGAGCCATTTCAAGCTGTCTCTTGCTTTGGAACAAAACATCTTTGTTCCAGCCATGCATGACATTTGAAGACCTATTTATACAATGTGTCAGCTCCATTTGTTTTCTTCATCCTGATATTTTCCTCTGTATTTTTGGTTAGCCATCCAGATTGCAAGGAGCGAGGCTGCTGCTGGTCTCCTCCCATGCTGTTCCAGACCAAGGCACTGGCTGCCTTTGGCCTTTCTCCCCTTTTGTGGCCAGAGGTGAAACAACCCAAAATCAAACACAGTTTTGCCTGCTTCGTTCTCTCTGCACTGAAACCAGCGCGGCCAGACAGCTGCGGGATGGAGCACACGGAGAGCTTGCAGATGGAGCTGCTGTTATTACAATTTCTGTCTTCATGCCCTGCCTGTGGACGACACTGCCTGTGGGATGTACATGGCTGCAAACCCTTCTGCTGGAGGGAACGCTCTGAAGGCCAGATTTCTAAGTTTCATCCCTAAGTATGCCTTCCTGCAAAATGCCTGTTTTTCTCTTGGGTGGTCATAATTTGTTCCGAGTCTCTGATCAGCCCTTCTTGTCTGACAGCACAATGATAACTGAGGTGAAAAGACCCAATGCAAAATTAAAAAAAAAAAATCCTTATCAAGATGTTGAGAAGTGCTTGCTTCTCTTGGTTTTAGTACTAAGTGTAAATAATTATGAGGTTTGGTCTACCGTTTCCCTTGTAAAAAAATTATCTAACTTGGGACAGGTCTTCTCCTTCCAGAAGGGACCCAGGGTAGTGCTGTTCCTGCTATTCAAGCAGCGACATAATGTCTGTCCAAGCACTGGCACTATCTAGTGACAAATAAAAGTTTAATTATTTTTTGGTATCTTGTACACCACCTGCCAGCTGAAGATTTCAAGCTGTTTTAACACGTGCAGCATGTCAGGGAAATACTGCAAGCCTTACTTTAACCAGAAAATGAGGCTGAAGGTGCCAGCCCAGCAGTGGTGAGTGAGCCTGGGGTTGCCATGGCAAAACCACATCTACTCTCTCCAATATTATCCTCACCAGGAGGAAAGTTGGGGAAGGAGGGTGAAACAGCTCCAAGCAAGCAAACCTACTCCTGCCACCTACTATGTGGCCCACTCCAAACCTTTGATTCAAAGGCCAAGCAAGACTTCAGCATTGGCCTTTTACACCCTCACCCACACAAGAAGGACAGAAGCTTTGGTCTGTAAGATCAGAGATTAATCTTCAGAGCACCTCACAGTTGTGTTTTACACAGACATTCCCTCCAGCTCTTGGGAAGTGCACAATCTCTGCTGAATGTGAAGCTGCAGATCATTTTCATGCCAGGCGCTTAATGAGTGCCATATTCAACCAGAATGCAATCAGCAGCCTTTGTGCATGGTGGATGGGCTCCTGCTGCAAGGAGCAGAAGCGATGGCATGTGAGGAGGAATGCCTTCAATACCGTGTGCTTCAAAAGCAGTGCTTGTGAGCTTTGCTTTGCATTCCAGTGGCTGGGATAGAGCTGCGTGCATGGCCTCGCTCGGCACAAATGAAACCAAGGCATCCATATGCTGTACATTAAAAGAAAAAGCGTTTGATCTCCTGCTCATTGGCTCACTGCTCAGATGGTCCCTCTTCCTCTGCATAGCACTTTCAACAAGTACAGAGCCTAGTGTCAAAACCTGTAAGTCTGCATGCATTTATTGGCTCTGTGATGGGAGCTGCAGCATTTAACACAAAACACTTCAGAAAATGTTGCTGGCCACAGCCACAAAACCTGCCCTCATCTTTTCCATGATGGTGATGGAAAAAAAAAAAAATTCCTCGTGATTCCCTATTAAAAGATGAAGGGAAAAAGACTGCTAAAGTGGATGGACTTTAGTCCCATTGATGTAACACCTCGACTAGCGAAGTAAAATGCAAGTCTACTCCAAGCACAGGAATTGTGGCCACCACAAAGCCACTGCAGCCTCACATGGGCAAGGGACAGCTTGGGTAACACCAGGCTTCAAGCCTGCCATTGGGCTGATTACTGCATCACTGCTTACTGTGCATTTTTTGAGTCATTTATTGTAGTGATCCATTAATGTTATGTTCTGCTAAGAAGCTACAGACATCTCTGATCCACATTAAACACGCTGGTGAGACAGGAGAGGAAAGCTCCACGACATAAAGGACTCGCTGGATCTTCAGCATTTCCCCACGCAGATTGGGAACCAGGCAATACTGTAACTTGGAAGTGGTACAATGGGGAAGAAGCATAAGCAACAACCAGGTAACTATAGAAATGAGTTTTATTTTGTAAAAAGTTATAAAATGAATATTGTACAAAAATAAAGTCTGTAGAGAACTTTGGTTGATTAACACAAATGACTGAGACATAAATTGCAGGTGAAGTAAAAACTCCAGAGAAGCACACTCCTGTCTTCAGTAAGGTCTAAAAAATGAAAAAAAAAAAATCACAAACTTTACCCTTTTGTATTTTGAACATAGTGATTTGCTTTGGTTGCAGACTCTTCAAGCTGTGCAGAAAACGCTTTGGGGCAAGTTTTCTGCAAGCAGGGCAAGTGAAAACACACCTCTGAGTACTGCTCCTGGTCAATTGCCCAACAGCCCAGCCAACCCTCAGCTTAGCAAGCTTCTACTGCCCAAATGATGCCGATACCTGTCATGGTATCAGCTGTACCACTCCTGCCCAGCGTGGAGGGTAACATATCCCCATGGCAGTGCGAGAACGGGCCTCGCGGGTGGGCTCTGGGGCTGCCCTCCATCTGCCCAGGAAAGCAGTGGAGGTTGGGGCTAAATCACATTTCATACACCTGGCACATCTTTCTATGCCTGTTCTGGATTTTTTTTGACCTCTAGACCCTTCTTCTGTGGCGCTCCGCGGGGCCCAGGGCAAAATGAGTATGAAGAGCCATTGCACGCATGAGATAAAAGGTCAGACCATTGGTTTTTGGTTTTTCAGCAGGGATTTTTTTCTTCCTGTTGTTTTTGTGGGAGTTGATGCTTCACTGGTTGTCAGGTATGTCTAGTGACCTGCACGGTGCTCCTTCAGGAAAAAAAAATCTCCAGGAGAGCTTGCATTAGTGGTCAGGTATGAATGTCTTTGCTGTACAACCTCCCTCATCCTAAGGAAACTCAGACTGTTCTGCTGCATGGGTATGATCCTGTAACATTTCAGCAAATTATACAAAACATGTTGGTTATTTAACACAATTTTTTACCGGCAGGCTATATTAAATCCAGAGCTAACTAGTAAGAGGGATTTAACCGCTTCTATATGGAAATATGGAAGGAAAAGCTTAAATAAATATAACAAGAAATTATAAAGCTAGATGTGATTATTTTCCATTTGTCCATAGTTATATGAGGTCAGTTGGCAAAAAGTGACAAAAAAATGTGGCTACATTTAAAATACGACTAGAATTAGTTTTTCTAACAAATTGCTTATGTTGAGCCAAGTCCTGCGGCCCTCACTCATCCAGAGCCATTGCTGCTCCTGTACATGTACGACTGCAGTAATTTTCAAAAGTGTTAGTGAACAGGAGGAAGGGCTGCAGGCTTCAGCACTACATTTTGTGAACAAAATCAGGATTTTGTTTAACAGGAAAAAAAAAGGTAAAGTAAGTGATTTTTTGCATTCAAGTTAACACTTTCAATCAAATCATGGACCGTTGTTCCCAACTTCATTGTCTCTCTATATCTTCCAAGCACCTTCTACTTTGGCACCTTTGAAAAGAAACTTCAATAAATAAGGAAAGGAGACTCATTACTGAACTGTAATAAATAACAATAACTTAATTGCAATAAATATCTTCTGTATATTTATGTCTCTGAATGGATGCATTGCATCAAGTAGTCTCTGCTCACTCACAATGACCAAATAGAAATGTAGTTACACAAGTGACGTTACTCCTTTGTAAACCAAAATAAACACATTTTGTGTAGGCAGGGCTTGTTATTTCTCTTATTATCCTAAGAAGACGTGCTTAAAAACTCAACTTGTTTTCATAGGTAGCAGAAGAACGAAATCCTACACTGGTTTTGAAGAAACACGAGGTGGAAATAACCAAACCTAACCAGTAAGTGGAACTGTTTTGCTTCGCATCAATACCAGCCCTAGAGAACTTGAGCCTGGGAATTTTGATATTTGCCCAATATCATCTTACTTATGAAGTTAATCTTATTACAGTTTACAAGATGTCCTAAGTGCCTAGGAACCACACTGCAATAAGCAGTAGCACAATATGTCTTTCAGTAAAGCTGAGGGCACAAGGGATGAGTAAGGTACTCCTAAGCTACGTCTCAGCTAAGCTTCCTGGCACAGATGGTATAACTACAACACAGCATGGTATGGCAGGGTTGTGTTTTTAAGCACATTCCTCACGGATTTGAGTCTCACTGATGGTGGACTGTGTCAAACGGGACAGGGAGCACGCATGCCATCCAGCTGTCGGCATCTCCACCTGAGCTTTCACGTACTTTCCCGTAGGATGTCAAAAGCCTCCATCCTCCTATGCCACCTCATGCACCCCGGGTTCTCATGACCCCTCATCCTGCGTTCTTGGTCCTTTTTTCTCCACTCCGAGCAGACATATCCCCAGGAACCTTGGTCCCTCTCCTTAGCAGGAATGCAAAACTGGAGCTGCCTCTGGCCTGCAGCCATCAGACGCAGCCACACCTTTTTGCGGAATGTTTTTTCAGTATGTGGTAAACCAGGTTATCATCCAAAAAAGACAGGTCATCATCAAAGGCTGTGGGTCTGCAACAAGCTTGCCTCACTTTGTCAGTGACTAGCTTTTTCTTTCTGGTTAAGTTTTTTAAAATTTTGTCATACGTGGTTTCAGCTGCATCACAAGATCCACTGCAATACCGGAAAATCAGCTCTTCTTTGGTTTCATATCCCAAATCCAAGTCAGTCACGTTTAAGTGTATTTCTGTTAAGACACATCCCCGATTTTTGCCCTTCTGATTCCTCCTTCCCTTTTTGCTGGAATTCTCTATGTTTGTGGCTGCATTTTGCCGGTTTCTCTCCCGCCTAGAAAAAATCGGAGTCTGTTTATCCGGCGACCTCCTCAGTCTTTTAATGGTGGTTTGGATAAAGTCCACCACCTCATCAAACTGATCTGGATAGTCCTCTGGCATATTAGCTGTTTGGGAAAGAGAGAAAAAGCTTTGTCACATGTCAGTTGTCATTAAATTTGTCCATCTGTGGCTGAAAAACGTTAGACACGTGCAAGCTGCTCTGCCCATCACTTTAGAGTGCATGCCCAGGACCCACAGAAATTAGAGAGAATTTGGAATCGTTTAGATTGTAATGAAAACTCATTTGGGGAAAAATAAATGAGATATGTATGTATCTCTGTAGGAGTACACTGATGCTTGGTAGCACTCCAGCCTATCTTTCAATATTGAATGAACTCTTAAAATCGATGGAAGGAAGAGCATGTCATGATATGAATATTAGTTAATGCGGGGGGAGGGGTGTGAAGATATGGTAGAGAGGTTATACAGGCTATTCCCAGCAAAGCAGCAGACGGACAAGGTTTCTTTAAAGCAATTTTGTGACTATGATTGTTAATTGTTGTCTTTTCACACCAGCAGTGGTTAGTATCGCCATAGTCACCTATCAGTAAGGTTTTTGGGAAGAACAGAAAGAGGAATTTGCCTGGGGTACCAGGCTGAGCTATTATTCCTGGCTGAGTGCCTGCTTTTTTACGGCTTCTAGGAGATAATTATTATGAGAACTTTCGAAAAATTTCTCATGAAAGTATTTTGTATCACAAGATGCTGATTAGACTGAGTAGAAGTAAGTCAGAATAGAAGTATTATGTTAATTTTCAAGGGAAATGTAATTAATGCATTTTCTTTTTATGAAGTTAAAATACCTATTTCATTCTTCACTTGATATATACCAGAGATAAATTATTCAAGTAAATTAAATTTTCAAGTCAATGAAATATTTTGATATTAGTAGCATGAACCTCTTAAAGGAGGGTGAAATTGAACATGTTCTGACATGTTCTCAGATTTCAGCTTTTCAGTATGATTTGGAAAAAATTGCATTTTGAAATCTTAAAACTTCCCACAGACTAAATCCATCAGTGTTATCTGCTCTAGTGAATACAGTGATTTAAATGGAGGGTCAGGCCGTCAGGAGCCTGTGCGTAGGTGCCCTTATGTTGTATTATTAATGACTATCTCTTAAACGCATAAACTACCTTGCAGTATTGAGAATTTTTTTCTCATTCGTTTTGCCAAACATCAAGACTTTAGGACTCCCTTCCTCTGCCCTAAGACCTAAGAAGATGCTTCTTTCTGTCCTTAACTCCTAAGCGCCCACCCACCTAACAGACCACTGTGACGCACCTGGCCCTGCACGTATGGGAGCTCCACCTCCAGAAAGACCCCTAGAAGTATCCCAGGAACTGCAAACATTGGGAAAGGTGATACTCAACAGAGTGGACCTGGCCAGGGGTTGGTACCTCAGTGGAACCACAAAGACTCTCAGCAGGTCAGGTGATGAAATAGGAACAGATCCTTAAGCAAGGCCCAGTGCCACACTTCCCTGACAAGCACAGTAACACACAGAAGTGCTGATGGGAGACCAGGCAGCACGGGTACCCAGCCCACGCGCGATGGAAGACGGAGACTCGAGGCTGCCTCCTATTACTTATATTCTCAATAGAAGCACCAAATACAAAATAGATGAGGATCTTAACTCTGTTAGCACAAAGACCTGCTGAAACATAGTCCATCTGCATGTAAGGAGGAACACAGACCCCTCCCTGAAGTAGCCACATCCTAGAGGTCCCCCTTCATGACAAACAGTGATGAATCAGAAGTATATGGTTTATCATGGATGCATCCAGCAAAATAGCATAGACTGGTAAAAGAGTAACGAAGGCAGGAAGTCTTGTACCTTCACATAATGAGGTGGCACGTGGGAAGCAGGATCCTATAAAGTTTGGGACTGAGAAAAGTGAATTACACTTTGTTTTACAGGTAGCCATGCTAAAAGCAACAAGCTTGCAAACCAGGAATTGTCAAAAGACATGAAAAAGGGATGGCTGCTATCTACACACCTATATGGGACATGAATAAGGCAGGACCCTGCACCAAGCTTCATTTTCCAGTGACAACAATAATAAGTGCACTCTTCTTGTACTCCTCTGTCATGATCTCTCTAGCAGGTACCAAAATACCCAGTATGAGCGATACCTACAGGAGCAGGGTATCTTGGATAGACGTGTTCATTGCATGCACCACCAAGCTCTTTTGCAGGACAGGCTGGTCTACCCACACCCTACAAATACTGCCCTACTGAGCAAGGTCTGGGCCAGTGCAATGGGTGGGCTACATGCCTTCAAAGTAAGAACGGGTAGAAACTTTGCTAGACTCAGTTAAGCAAGATGACCCATGAGGACCTGTCATAGCCCCCATTGGTCAAGTACAAGCTTGGCCCTAGCACAGATACAGATGGAGAGGGCTCTGGCTGGAGGCACTTGTTGCTGTGGGACTTGGGTGCCTTCTATGTTTATTGCACAGAAAGTAGGTTTCTTACTTTATAACCCAATACGGGAAGGATGTGGCCCCGAGGAGGCGGCTCTAGCTGTGCCTTCTCCACTCTCACCTTCAAATTACCCCTCTCATACAACTGTGACTGCCCCAGTCCACACCTCTGCCACATACTGCTGGCCCAACCCCTGTAGCAACGGTATGATGCAATGAGATGTTTGCTATGGAGAGTGAAATACAATTGTCAGGGAAGCATACTAGGGTTTAACGAAATTCATGCAATGGTCAGCTATCAGGAAAGGGCCGGGAGATTGTTACAGGGAGACCCAACCTATATGTAGAGATTCTTGTTGGCAACCTTCAGCCTCATAGTTACGTCAAGCCTGGTATGCTGCCAGTGCAGTGAGGGAAGTAAGTGTCCCCCACCTAAGGAGGGAGAAACAAAACTGTGGATTACCTGAAGAGCTAACAACACAACTAAGCACATAACTTTTACACTGCTTGCAATTTATGTGTAAAAATACCACTTGTGCCTGTGACAGTGCTATATGCAGGGGTCTACTTTGGTTAAATATTAATCGGACAGTTAAAGGGCTCAAGCACTGGCCTGCTCAAGCCAAACCAAACATGCTCTGGAGGGTAGATAAAGAGGAAGAAAGGCCCATGTTGTGGACAGCGTCCCTGCTCAGAGCCCACATTGACATCTATCCTGGTCCATGTGTGATCACTACTCCAACTGGACCAAGGGAGCTAATGCTGCTGAGGGCCTTCTGCGCTGCAAGTGGCCTGTGATATTTAAGGTGGAGGAAACCCACCACAGAGGAGCCCTGTGCAACGCTGCTAATGTAGGCACGGTGTGTCAGCATTGCAGACGGTAGAAGCAGTAGGGCAAAAGTAGATCAAGTAATCAAGCCAACTGCATATCCAACTAGAGAAGCCTTTGCTACACACATGGGCTTGCTGCAAACACAAAATGGGGTAACTGGCAGCATGACTGATCCTGCTTATCTCACTGGGGCTCTAACACAAGACATGCAAGAAGTGTTCCAAGCTGTAACCTGGGATGAGGTGTGTGTGGCTGAAAGGTCTAATGGAGCTGGGGATCCCTGCTCAGCTCATCCCTTATTGCAACATCAGGCACCTGGGACACTCATTGGGAGGGATGCCAGCACCATGAGCAAGATGAATGCCAATTTTCTGTCCCCAGGGTGGACTTTCCCTTCAGCCCAGGGAACTGGAAAATATCCCAAGCAGATATCCAAATCTGTTAATAGGACTCCTGCAGTGATTCCTGGTATTTGGAGATTACATCACTGGAGCATACACAAAGGCACATGGGTGATACTAGAGAACAACTAGGAACGCTGGGCACAGAGGCCTCCTCAAGAAAATGCGCTGAACCTATTGACCCTGTCCAGCATCTGCCCACCTACAGCCATGCATTCTGTTACGTGGCTGTGTAGCTACACTTCATTAACACAATGGCAGCTCCATTACTGGGCTACTCTGAGTCCTTGCAAGTTGCTCTAAGCAACAACACCCTCTGCCTGTGGAGCCCCAAACTAGTCACAGTCAATGCAATGATGTTCCTTTTTGGCAGCTTCCAACTGGACTGCCAAAGTAGCCTAAGTTTGCTTTCACTATTCAGCACTGTTTGAGGAACACCTCCAATCCTTGTACAACTCTGAGTTATTACACAATCCCACAAAGCCAAGTTTCAACACACACTCGGCAGCATGGGCCTGTGCTCTCAGTACTGCATCCAGCACAGCTGGACCAGGCAGCCACTGAACCGTGGACCCAAGCAACAGGGCTCATACTGATCAGATGTGGCTTGGTGCTAATTTTCTGTTGCTTAATGAAGCATAGTCATCAGCATGACTACAAACAGTTACTAGGAGTGGCTCACAGGGGTTTGAAGGAAACCTTGATAGCCAGGAATGAAGTCAGAGTTGACTGAGCAGCCAGTGCCAAGGTGCCAGTCATGACTCAGTAGGGATGTTCAGCTGCCCAATAAGTATGGGTGTGAAACCAGAGAGACTGAGAAAAAAATGGTGCAAAAAAACGCTGAAGTAAGACACTGGGCAACCAAGTGGAAATCCCAGCATTAACACCAGGCATGATGGGTTGAAACAAGGCACTAGAGGTAAGTGCTGAGGAAGCTGTAACCAGACACCATACATGAATAAGCAATAATCACTGACCAAGGACTCAAGACTATAAAAGGCTAGTGGACAGAAGGGAAGGTGGAGAAGACTGACAGAAGGACAAGCCCATCCTGACGGGCAGTTGGTAGATGTGCTCCAGGGATGCCAAGGCCTCTCTGCACCTCAGCCACCACATGCTGGGCACTTGTTTGGTCTCTCCACTGTGGTAAGTGCTGCTGGGGATGAAGGGGGTGCTGACCTGAGCTGTGTGGCCAGAGAACACCACCGGACTCATAGGGTGTTTACATACAAATTTACATACAATTTACATACAAACCAAGCGCTGGTTTGTAACCTGAATAAAGCCACTCAACTGAGGGGTACTTAGTTACCCATCTGTCTGCAACACTGTTTAGAAAACGTTTACTGTCTCAGAATGTTGGTCAACAGCCTGGCAGCTTTGCTTCTCTAATACTACACGGGCCGTGTGACTTGACTCTGCAGCAGGCAGATCTCTCCATGGGGATTTCACACTCCTGGGAGAAGCATATACTATTATCCCTTCCTGTAACACACACAGTTTGCACATGTGTGTATGTGTATTTACACATACACACATACAAATATATCTGATTATACACACACTTATACACACACATATTTTTTCAAAACAAACAAGTTTACTGACAACACTTGCCATCTGGTAGAAAAGCTGAGACAACAAACACATGACAGATGCCTGTCATGCTGTACAAAGTGCCAGCAGAAAATGCTCAGATACTACAGCAATAAAAGCAGTAAAGTTCTCTGAGCAGTAATCCCTGTTCCAAAGATGTGAAGGAATTTGAATTTAAAAATCCAAAGCCGCTTAG
Source organism: Pampusana beccarii (assembly GCA_013399365.1). Taxonomy (NCBI): domain Eukaryota; kingdom Metazoa; phylum Chordata; class Aves; order Columbiformes; family Columbidae; genus Pampusana; species Pampusana beccarii. The sequence goes on along the minus strand of VWYH01004040.1, from coordinate 113,718 downwards.
GATAGGACAAGATGGGATAGGACAGGATGGGATATCCCACAATAGCATGTGCTCAATATAGGTTAGTGAAGCTTGGCTTACATGTGATGCACCTCAAAGCAGGTGTTTCCTAGGGGAAAGCACCGTATGTCCTGGAAATGTAAAATCCTCCCTCAGGGAATAAGAAGCCTCTTTGTATCTTGTGCACAGCATGAGAAAAAGGCTCACAGACCTCACTGGGGCAGTGCAACGGGCTGAGCCCCGCCACTTAAGACTACGGTGCCATGAACACTCACAAGACTGACACAAAGTCAGGAGGTTTTGTTAGGGTTTTATGTCACATTTCTGAAAGCTGTTTCCTGACCATCCAGCTCCCCAGGGAAATCCGCTGAAGGCAGTGTGCATGTGGGCATGCGCATGTGTTTTCGCATGGCCTCTGCCTAGCACCCCACCTGCACAGGGCACGAGTGTCCTGCTCCCACTCATCTTGTCCTTCTGCAGCTTCCTTCTGTGCTCCCTCTATCAGTGCTGTGGCAAGAACCTGACCACCCAGCCACAAACAGGCAGAGCCTTCTCCTCTGCTGGCAACCAGAAAATGAGTCTGCTTTCTAGCCCATGTGCCAGTCTGCCTCTGGGCACTTTCTGTCTCTCACGTCCGGCCAAACCAGGCCTTTTCATCTGTCAGGAGCTTCTTACATGATGAGAAAACGAATTTAAAAAGCAGAGAAGAATGAAATATCACAGGACTGGTGCACATGGGCATCTAGAGGAGTGACGAGGCTGAGGGCAGAGTTTGTGAACAGCAGATGTCCAGAACTCCAGGAGTCAAGTAATAAAAGAAGAAATTAGACTAATTTAAAACAAAAACAAAAAAACCCCACACAAACCAAAACAAAACCCAACAAGAATATATGCATCTTCTGCTTGCAGTTTCAATGCTGTTTGCTTGCTTTCTGAACCCTGAGGGTACACTCAGATCACAGTTTTGGCCCAACCTCTTGGGTTAGGAACACACCTCTCGAGTGCAAACTGAAATTTTCACCTCACTGCTCCTCGCTGGAACCTGAAGCTTTGACCTGCCCACCCCTGAGCACAGTCCCTGTCCCCTGGGCACTGCAGAAGCTGGCAGCACATGTGGGTGCAGGATCCTGCAGCCAAACACCCGTGGTACTCCCCACTGGCCTCTGCAGAAAGCCACCCCAGAGCTCTGCTTTGGGCACACAAGGAAATGTGCCTTCCTCCGGGCATCTCTGCTGCAAACCCCCCGAGCCTGCCAATTAATCAGAGACACCATGTGCCAGCAGGACCAGGACCTGATGCCTGCGCTTTTCAGAAGAATAAATTATACAGTGTTCAGGTAGACTTCTATATAAAATAGGTCTAAACTCACCACATTCTCAAGAAAAGTCTCTCCATTAAGGAAAAATGGTTGATTTATTTCTGTCTGTTCAAATGTGATCACAATTACATTTTATAAAACTATTCTTTTGATTTCAATAGCAACAGGTTTACTTTAAAGCCCAATATTCCCCCACAGTGACAGTAACCCAGCATGGCAGAGCAGGAAACCCTCATTTTGTACCTGATCACAAATTTATTTCAGTGGGAACAGATGGATCTTCAGCTTTTGAAGAAAAAAATCCAGTTACTCATTTTGGTGCCTAGATATGATTTAAAAGGCTAACTACAGTCTCTTCTGACCATGCTGCCTATTATGGTTTACAATAAAAGCTTAAATTCTATTAATTGAAAAATAATAATTTACATAAGGGTTTTTTTTGTTGTTGTTGTTTTTTAAAATCTCATAAAACTTGCTGTTTTACATTATCTGAAACTGCTCGTACTTTATGGAATAGTTTTCCATACTGATCTCTGGAAAATGTAATCACATCACTGCAGCATCACTTGGCATTTTGCATATCCTGACTTAAAGTGGTGTAATAGAAGTCACATAAGGTATACTAAAAATGATAAAATTAGATTTTTGTTTTACATTGTAGCTTTTATGCACATTTTTGTGGCAGTGTATAGCATCAAAATTCCAGGCCAAACATTTAATAAAATTACCAGGATATTTCCTTTAAGCACAGTTGTCTTTCAATTAGAAAAGTTCAAACAGCAGCATTCAGACTCTAGTTTAAGGTACAATTTTAAAGTTCACGGGGGTAATCCAGCTCATTATAATGGTAAGCATTATTTAGAAAATTCAGATCTAGATCTGTGTTGGGATCAAATGGCCCTTTTTCAAAAACAGTTCTGGTACTTTAATCTGTGCCTCTCATAACTGAAACATTTTAATTTCCTTTCTTTCCTGGTTATTTTTTAAGTTTCCTCCAAAGTTATACTCGCAAAGATGTTTCTTCTCAGATCATTTGCTAGTGGGAAATAGACAATTAATGTGCCTCTGACAGTGACTGCAACCAATCACCCTCTTTTTTTTGTTGCTTATGAAGATTACTCTGAAGTACCATTAATCAATTTTGTGGTTAGCTTGCTTTGCAGTAGTATTTTCAGGTACTTACTATAGTGGACATGCCCTGTCCGAACAGAGAATCCCTTCATCTCACACCATGAAGACATACTTCAAGAGACCTTTGGGGTAATATGTTTGTGGAAATGTGACTTTAGTGAGGTTAAAATTACTAATGTGGTGATCATTCTGCTTTGCAAAGTAAAAAAAGCATCAACTGTGGTGGGGATAAACCATAAATTTAATTGAAATGAAATCTTTTTCATGAAAACCAAAGCTGCCTATCATGCAGATATCAAAGCAAATGCTAGTGTTAAAAACAGTTATGCTGAAAGGTTTTCAGGATTTAAACTAATCGTTCTCCAAGGCATGACTTTGCTTTCATGCCTTGCATGAAGATCCCGTGGGGCGAAGAGTGAAATGGAAACCAGTCAGTTCTGTCCATTAGGAAACAGAACAACAAACACACCAGGGTCAGCTCATCTTTAAATGTTTAATACAGTTCTGGCTCACTACGTCACTCCCTGCCTCACCAGCTCCCAAGGAGATGCTCTGTCCCCTCTGACTCAGGGAGCCCTCAGAAATGGAGCCTCTCATCCTTGTTACTTGTCCCTCATCAAGACAAAGAGCTAAGTAACCTGGAGGATGACTCCAGGGCCACTCACACCGATCAGGTACAATAAGGCAGCACTGAAAAAAGGCACGGGGTTAACCTCCTTGGTGTGTTTGCTCCTAAAAGAGCAGCTGAGTTTTGAGTTTGTAGCTCACTAGCTAACCCCGTCGCTTCCCATGTGTTGGTCCTAACAGCAAATCCGCAAAGTACTGTGTATTTTCACGCTGCCATACGTGGCCATGCTTCCCCTCACATCCTTTGCCTGCTTTGTTGCAGGTGCGAAATGCTGGTTCCCACCAGAAGAAAGAGAAGGAATAACAGGACCATCCTAATTGCTGCCAGCTGAGGGAATTTCCTGAGAGCAGGGGGAAACAGCAAGGTCAGATGGTGAAGTAAAGGAAGATCCTGCCTGACTTTGGGCTGGCACTCGGGGCCGAGCTGCTCCTCTGGCCTCTCTGGGGTGGGCAAAGAAGGGTCTTATCTGACAGTCAGGCAGCAAAGGAGCAGCAGGAGGATGTGATACTGCCTCTGATTCAAAGCTTGGAAACACCAGCTCTGAGGCAGCAAGGAGCAGATGATTTTTCAGTGGTCGTTCTTGAGGTTTTGTGGCAGCTTCTGCAGCAGCTGCCAGCACCCGTTGGCACCAGGGCCTTGTTGTACAAGGCTGTGTGGGTACTCAAGCACCCACAAGGCAGTCTCTGCATCTGAAAAAGTTACGGCATAAAGAGTGTAAAAGGGGAAAAAAGAAGTGGCAGTGCTCTCCCTGAAGCCAGTGGTGGAGCAGGAGCCAAACCTGGGTGAGGCATATACCTGCCTGTTGCCTCCTCACTAAGGCCTTGTACCCCTCTAAATCCATACCACACTGCGTAAATATCCAGCTTCCCAGTAAAGCCTGGGTTTATGTTTAATATTTGTTTTTGTTCCAACCCTGTGAGAGCCTCAAATGAGTATGTATGAGTGGTACCTGAAACCTGTGACCTCTATTAGCAAGAAGGCATGCAGCCAGCTAAGAGCCAAGACATTGAGACTTTAAAGGAGGAAATACTATCGGTAATAAAAATAAAGTCTCTTTAGCAATCCTGGTGCAGAAGTGATCCAGCCCAGCCCTACCATGACATCAGTAAAACCCCACATTGGTCATCTAGCCCCACCTTAGTCCCAGCTCACTGAATGGGAAGAGCATTCCTAAACAAATAACAGCAACTGTTCCTGGGCTGCCTGTGCTCTTACACTGCATCTCCTGTTGGGTTATAGGGGTGTTCCCAAGGAACAAGCACATGCAGCAAAGCAGTAGGAAGGGACACTGTCCCAGTCTCTTCCCTGGGGACAATAAAGCAGAGCCATCTGGGCAAAACGGTGGCTGATGCCCCTCCTGTGGCAATCTCTGCTGCTATCAGACTTTAATCTGACTGATCCATAATACACGTTCTTCCATTGTTGCCTCTTACTGTCTTCATTTTAGCATGTTTACAATGGGAATGATATAAAAATATTAACACTGCAGTTTGGAAAATGCTACTATTATTATAACAATCAGTCCCTGGCTCCAGCACAGGTGCTACGTGCTCTGCTGCAGAAGGTCTCATGTTGGGATGTGTGGGCCACGGCCTGCCAGACAGCACTGGCGTGTGCTCAGAAGAGCAAGCTCCTTGCCAGCTGCTATGCTGGATCCTCACACCCTGTCAGAAATTTCCTGAGTAATTGCTGGTTTTGCCAAAGAAATCTTATGTGCTTGGGACGGGAGCAAAGATCGTCCAGGTGTTCGTATGTAGCTTTTTGGTTAAAGGCGATATGACCAACTTGCCTCAAAAACATGGCCACTTGAAAAGTTTTGGCATACTGCTGTACCACTGCCTGGCCTCAACACAGGAAAACAAATATTTTTGTTTCAGTGTTTGCTTCTTTTGAAAATTATTCTTGTTCAATAATCATTAAAGCATTTCTACAAGTCCCACTGACTTCAAAGACATGTACCTGCAGGTTCCAGTTTAAGTGCCGTACCAATACACACAACCTAAACACCTGCTATGTCATACAATGTGGCTTTATTCCTGAAAAAGAATACTGATATTTGAAATGTCTTACATAATTAATTTTCTGTCCTTGATCTCAAAACCAGTCATACTCTAACGTATATTTTGTGTCTCAATTCTTCATTTGTACCTGTCTCAAATTAAAAAAATCGATTCTACTTCCTTTCTTCTCTTTGTAATCAGGACTGGTCTTCCAAGAATCACTGAAATATTTCCATTGGTTCCCCTTACCAAATATTATTCGATCAGAAACTACAGCTGGTTTTGTCAAAAACGACCATTCTGCAGTGTCCACCAGCGCTAATGCAGCAGTGGCCTATTTAGATGTCTGATGATCCTGAACATAGTTATGCTGCAATACTTAGTATTCCTCATTTATTAATTTATTACTTGTCCTTAACTTATTACCTCATAAGCATGAGAAGTAGTTATGTGGGATTTCGCCTGTGTACTACAATTTTTAAGTTGCAGTTGCTTGATAGTGTGCATGGGGTACAAAGATTGGATACTTGCACTTAGAAAGACATGGACCTGTTGGAGTGGGTCCAGAGGAGGCCACAGAAATGATCAGAGGGCTGGAACAGCTCTGCTGTGAGGACAGGCTGGGAGAGCTGGGGTTGTTCAGCCTGCAGAAGAGAAGGCTTTGAGAAGACCTCACTGCAGCCTTTCAGTGCTTAAAAGGGGCCTATTAAGAAAGATTGGGACAGACTTTTTAGCAGGGCCTGTTGCAACAGGACAAGGGGTAATGATTTTAAACTAAACAAAGAGAAATTCAGGCTGGACATCAGGAATAAATTTTTTACAGTGAGGGTGGTGAAACACTGGAACCATTGCCCAGAGGGCATCCCTGGAGACATTCAAGGCCAGGCTGGAGGGGGCTCTGAGCAATCTGATCTAGTTGAAGATGTTGCTGCTCATTGCAGGGGGTTTGGTCTAGGTGACCTTTAAAGGTCCATTCCAACCCAAACTATCTATTATTCTATATCCATTCCATATCACTGCAGTTATGGGGGATGGAACTCGATAACCCCAATGGCTTCTCTCAGCCTCTGTAACTTTAAATATTTTAAACCTACTTTATGCAGTCATAATCAGGAACATTTACAAATTTACATTTACAATTTGCAAAGGCATTACAACCTATCAATCTGAGGATCCTCTTCTAGTGGACAAATAATGCCATCTCCATCAGTTCATGAACAGTCACTACACAGCTGAATTCTTCAGCCTTACAAAAGAAGGGTTTTGCAGCTTGTCATCTGCAGACCCTGAACACAAGTATTTCTAAAATATAGTGAGGAGGCCTATGAAAGGTGACCAAGAAGAGCATGTTCAGGTATGTTATCTAGCAACTCACACCTGCAAAACATCCCAAAGTATCCACACTTCCACTGGGAAATTTCTGAGGTCCCTGAATTGAAAAGCAGCAAAGACATAAACCTTTAAACAAAGGATAACTCTTAAAATGACAATAAAACCATATTCTCATGCATTTAAGTCCTTTTCCCCTTAAGTCCCAGAATACCCTTCACAGGAGTATATTCAGTAGTTATACCTGAGACTGCCGAGAAATTGGCTTATAGGGCTACATGCATCTGGCCTTAACCGGATATGTCCTGTTCTTTTTCTAGAAATTTGCCCATGAATGGGCGAACTTGAATGCTTGAGATTTCTAAATGCCTAGATAACCTGGGTGTGCCCATGCAAACAAACTTTACTAAATATATGCTGGCTTAGGGGCATAGGCACACTGGGTGGATGCACCAGCTGCACTGGATACACACAGATCAAACGACGCAGTGTGGCACCTGCTCGGTGTGGCAAATACTCATCCCATGCATTGGATTTACAGTGCATGGACAGGTTTCCTCTGTAGCTTCTGGGCATCTTAGACTAAAGCACATATGCCACACCAGAGGTGTGTTGAGCAGAAAAGCTTGGACAGAAGCATGAGAGTTCTGGTTTGTAGCACTAAATGTGCCTAATAAATATTGTAGGGAAGGAAATGTAGCTGGAAGTATAATTTAATACTGATTTTGCCTTAAGGAGCCCTACAATATCATCTTTTATTTGAGATACTTTCCATATTATTGATAATGTTGCAGCTAAATGCAGTAACTCAACATTAGATACCCCTTAGTAGAGGTATGAAGAATTTTTAACAGACGTATAATGCACTTGTACCACTGTGTGTTATAGCACAACAAACATACCAAAGGAGCTCCAACGTCAAATGACCATCCAATGGCCATAGAATAACTCAGACGTTATAATGCAAAAAAAACCTTTTCCTCCTATTAGGAAGAAAAAGCCCATGGTAAAATTTTTCATTTAATTCTACATGCTTACCATTAGTTCTTACTAAAGATGCTCACTTGATCAAGAAACTATATATCATATCCTGGATCTTAGGACATTCCAGTCCCTATGTACACGTTGACTTTGACCATACAGCAGCAACAGTTACAAATGTATTTGCTGGGAACTGCATATAAGTCAAACCAAGTGTTTGGCTCCCTCTGCACTGTCATGCTTCTGAAGCTGCTGACTTCATATTTAGTTTATAATAATTTGGTTTGTATTTGTTCTATTCACAGTTGCTATTTAAGCTAATTTTGTCCTTCCCCCAGCAAACTGTAGCATGAAGGAAACAAAGAAAGGATTTTCTAACCTTACAAACTCTGCAGCTACTCTTCTTTGTATGAAATAAGATGGCCCATGAACTGATGCTTCAACACTTACAAACATTGAATTAATCTGAAATGCACTACTGCATGAAAGGCTACTCTCACTCCAGCCTCCAGTCCAGTAAAAAATGCAGAAGACTGCAATTGCCAACATCCTCTGCCATCTCTTGTTACTGCCCTGAACAGCAAAGGTCAGCACATTACACCTGATCAGCCCAGGAGGTTAGGACCTTGCCTGTAGGCTGCCACGAAGGAAGCTTTTGAGCTAATCTGAAAGGGATGGGGTAGCACCAGGTGACCTCAGAGCACTTTGCAGAGAAAGCAATCCTATCAAACGAGAACATAAAAAGGTGTCGAGGGCCTAGGAAAACAGATCAGTGCTCCAGCTGGGTGTTTGACTTGGCCTTAGGAGCAGGACTTGATCTCACAACCCTACAATCACCTGCTGCAAATGGTGTACAGGAGACCTGACCTCCCTGGAGTAAAAGCAATGCACACCTTGGAGTACAACTGCTACTCCCCACTCAGCCTGCATGGGGGTTGCTTTAGGGGAGAGTAGTGCACCCCTCTTTGAACACACATAGCACCCCGTCCTGCTAAGCCCACACACTGCCCTACACAGATGAGTCCACGTGGACGATGGCACTCACACTGCTTTGTGAGCTGCCTCCTACAAAGGTACTTGGCAAAGCAGCAGACCAGCAGTATCCACAGAGATATTAATACATGGCAGGTCCACCAGCAGATGAACCATGGAGCTGCAAGCATGCCTGCATGCTCATGCCACACTGCCCTCTGCTTCTAAGAGAAACCTCGAAGAGAAGAGGGAAGTCTACGTGGTGCAGACATGACTCCTCTTGTGTACATCATCATATGTTTTACGTGTGTTAATGGTTATGTGCCACCAAACGGAAAGTGAAAAGAAACAAACATAACAGCACTGACAGTGGTAACTCTAACAAATTGCTGCTGCAGTGGGAAGGCAGCAATGTGCCCAGATGGGATCACCCTCATGGGCTCTGTGTTTGCAGACTGCTCTCCAAACACCATACACTTTAAAATCAATTAAAAACAACGTCAGAGTGAATCCAAGTATTTCACTGCTCTCTTGCATCCACCTTTCTGCAGGTCTCCCCTGACGCGTCTGACTCTGCAACGCAGCGGAAGAGTTTTTGACTTTTGGGCACGGGTGCTGTGTAAACTGCTGACACGCAAATACCACAGGAACTCCCTGGGTTTTCCCCGATTTCTGTTGTGAAGAACAGTACAGCTTGCTTTTCCTTTGCAGCCAGGCTCGTCTATTTGTGATCTGCAGGGTTAAGAGATCAAGACCAAACACAGCCCTTTCTCAAATGGCTGTTCTGGACAATAACCTGCAACACAGCTCTGCTTGGCAAAGCCTACATCTGTACCCTGGAAACAGATTTCTGGAAGAGGCTGTCAGTTGATACTACCACAGCTCAGGTAAAACACAGGTCATTTTTCTTCCCATTTCTTGTTTATCCAATCCACAGGAAAAACAGGAGGAAACAATGAGAAGTTTTGGACACTATGAACAGCCAAGACCACAACGCCTGCCTGTACCCTCGAGCTGCTGTGGAAAAACCAACTCACCAGGAACCATATTCCCAGAAGTAAGTTTCAAGACAAAAGCTGGCATTGTACAAATACTATCATGCTGGAAAGATGAAGCATTAATATTCTCCCACCCTGTAGCTTCTGCACGAGCTGCAAACTGACTGATGCCACTTTCCCTCTAACGCTCTCATCATTTGCACTGCAGCAAGCCCATGCGGAGGAGACCAGCATAGCGGCCTGAAAAGCTGATCACTGCCTTTCATAGGATGGTACCTAGCCCACCACACAGCTCACCATGGAGAAGGAGATTACCGTGTGTGACAGCCCTGGCAGGCTGGAGCCCTGGGAGGAAGCACTTTTGGCTGACCTCCCTGCACAGAGGGGCTGAAAGGACATCAGGGGTTTCAGGTCTGTGAGTGGCAGCAGCCTGGGCTGGGACAGGCAGAGGCGTCAGCCAGGAAAGATTCCAGCAAGAGGGGAAACACAAGCAAGAAAAGGAAGAAGACTAAATGGGGAAGGACATAGATGTGTGTGTGGGGACAGACAGGAGATGGGTCTTGGGGAGGGGATGAAAGCGGAGTCACAGCACATGATTCCCTGCTTGGTGCCTCCGCACAGCTCACAGAGAAACAAGAGCGGGGCTGCCCGTGGCTGGAGGCACGGCAGGCGCAGGGAAAGGACATGCCTCCAGATAAGGAGATAGAAATGAATCCTAACTCCTGGATACTGTCTGCATCCTGCAACGACCTAAAGAGAGAGGGCTCAGCAAGGGCAAAGGGAGAAACCTCTGAGCTCTGTCTCTACCTTCGCTAAGTGAACATCTCTACAATTCATGTGAGTATTTTGCCTCTTCTTAATGAGTCATATTAACTCTCACTTAAAAAGCCACCAGAGTTAGCATGCGTTCACATACCGCTGCGAAAATCCTGTATCTGCTATTGTAGGAGGCCTATTATTAGCGAGGTATTATTATTATCTGTCATTTGGATGGTAAGCTGTCTTACTGTGAGCTGGTTCATGCGGATTGTTCTGCATCAAGCTCCTAGCCCTGCCACTGCTACTCTTCTGTAAATTTCCATGTGGACACACTAATGTTGGGGTCAGGATCCAAGGAGGATTTAATGAAACTCAGCAGCGCTCCAGAATGTGTACAGTGCCTCCCATCATGGAGCCCAATCTCCATCGGGACTGGCGCCCACTACAGACAGTGAATAATTGCATTGGCAGGTCTCAGCAGGGAGAGGAGGCCGAAGCAGTGGGGAAGGAGTTTCAGTGCCTGCACTGCAAGATGTAGGTAGCTGATCCAACTCCCAGCTCCTTCGCATGCAACTGACTTTCCCATTTCCCCAGGTTTTTCATCTGAAAGGATCTTATGACTGCCAGGAAAGAAAGGCTGAAGGTGGGAAAAAGGGACATTGACATTGCAATTGCCAACTCCAAGCTTTGGAGGATTACTTGATTTGGAGCTGCTGGAGTCAGACCAGAGTCAGTGACTCTGCCTGGGAGAGAAGTGAGGGCAGAAAGTGGGGAGGTCCTTTTCTCACCCTGATGCCTGGGCAAAGGGGAGCAGGTTTAGCAAGACAGACAGCAGTGGCTAGAAAGGGGAATGTTTCTTACAGTCACTGTGCACAGCATAGGGACGCGGCAGGCTGATGGGGGAGAGATCGTCTTCAGGCCCCTCTACCACTGAAGGGGACCCCTTGGGAGGCATCTTACCAGTCGGCAGGGGCAAGGTGGAGACCATGTTGAGCAGCACCACACAGACAGCCACAACATCCCATAACTTCATCTTAGATCTCCTTCCAACACAGGCCCCTGGCAGAGAGGAGAGGCAAGGTGAGCCCCCAGCTGCTGTGCTCCCTCCCAGTCCTGTCCCCTCCCTGCCACCCCTGAGACAAAGCTGGGCAGCGTCACACCCCAGATCAGCCTGGTCCACCCTGGCCAGGTCTGGGGACAGTGCAGGGGGAAACAATCTGTGCCCAGCTCAGCCTCTCTACCGCTATCACCTCCCAGAGCAAGTGAGGTGGGCTCTCTCCAGGCCACAGTGTGGGACAGGGAGGCACAGGGTGGCCTCCAGTCCCTATGTGCGCAACACAGCTGCTTTGAGGGATGTGGGTAGGCAGGTCCCAGGAGCCTGCGCCCAGGGATGTAGGGGTGTGACCACGCCTCTGTGCTGGCAGACAGGTCACCTTGTGCTTGTCCTTCCCCAGTGCTCGGGTGGTGCCAGGGCACCTGTCCCCAGTCTGGGCCAGGGTGGACAGGGCTCATCTGGGGTGTGGGGCTGCAGAGATTTGTCGTGCTACAGGCAAACTCCCTTTTCCTTTCCCCTTCCTTCTCCCCTCCTTTTCCCTTTCCCTTTCCCTTTCCTTTTCCCTTTCAGATTTTCTTTTTCTCTTTCCCCTTTCCCATCTGCTTTCCAGCCCTCTTTCCTTTTCCTTTTTTTTTGTTTTGTTTTCTCTCCTTTTCACTTTCCTCTTTACTTGTCATCTTTCCTTGTCCTATCCTCTTCTGTTCCCTTCCTTTTCCTTTCCCCTGTCCCTTTCCCTTCCCCTTCTCTTCTCGTTTCCCTTTCTCCTGGTTTCAATATTTCCCTTTTCCTTCCTTTTTTTCTCTTTTCCCTTTCGTCTTTGTTTCCATCTCCCATTCCTTTCGATTTTTTCCTCTCCTTTTTCTTTCCATTTCCTCATAGTTTCCCGCTTGTTTCCCACTCCTTCTCTTTGTTTCGTTCTCCCCCTCTACTTTCCATTTTCTTTCTTTTCCTCTTTTCTCATTTCCCTTTCCTTCTCCTCTCTCCTTTCCCTTTCCTTCCGCTCTTCCCTTTCCCTTTTCTTCTCTGCGCCTCGTCCTCCGGCCGCCCCGCCCGCAGCCAGCCACCGCACGGACCCGATGCCCGCCGCCCAGGGATGACAGCTGCCCCCAGCCCGGTTCAGACCGGACCGGACGGCGGCACTGGGCAGTGTCCGGCCGGGGGTGCTGCCCCACCGGGGGGATCCGCGGCGGCCCCGGCTCCCGCAGCGGGTTTCGGGGCGCGCCCGCCGCCCGGTGCGCGCTTTCCTCGCCGGCCGCTGCCTTCGCACCTCGCCAGGTCTGGGGGGCTGCAGGGCGGCCCTGTGCGCCCGGGGAGGGTGCCCGCCCCGTCCCGCCCGCCCCGCCGCGGCCCTCGCCTCACCCTCACCTGCGAGCTGGTCTCGTCGGACCCGAGATGGACATTAACGCCGGGGAGCCGAGCAGCTGCCGGCCGGGCGATGCATGTGGGCCAGGTCGGGGTCCGACCGTCGGGATCCTCTTTGCGCGAGGTGGGGGAGACGTATAGAGAAGGGGGTACAAGGTTGCAACCTGGATGGAGGCAGAGGGGACCCGCCAGCACAAGCCCCGGCGGCCTCCCCCGCCGCAGGTGCTGTGGCCGCGGCAAGAGCAGCGCCGCGGGGGTCTCCGGCCCCGGAGCCGCGCTCAGCAGCGGCGGGAACGGCCCGAGGCGCGGGGAGCGCCGCCTGGCAGCGGGAGCTGGCTCTGGGTGCTGCTCTTGGGACCCTGCCTGGAAATCTGAGAAAGACACTCCATCAACAACTGCGGGGAGTCAGATGAAGACATCAGGGCTTCTGTAACGCCAGCTGGTCCAGCACCGCGGGGAGCCGCGCACTGCTCGGACACGCACGCAACGGCGGAAAGGAAGAAAAAAAAAAAAAAAAAGAAAAAAAAGCCCACCCCAGCTGAGGAGGGGAGCGGTGTAAAAAAACCACAAAAAAACGTCAAAAAAACCCCAACCCCTCTCAGCCTGCTGGGAGAATCAGAGGCCGGCGCCGGGATTTGTAGAGCCGGTAGCAGCAGCAGCAGCAGCAGCAGTAGCGAGGCTTCCTCCTCCAGACCGGGGGTCCCGTCGCGGCGAAGGCTTAGATCCAAGCGGGGAGCGTGGCGGGAACGGCGGGAGGCCGGGCCGGTGCCGGGNGCAGATGGATTTATAGGGCCCTTTGGCAGTGACGCGCCCTCCGCTGATTCGCTTTCAGACCCAAACACACGCTGGCCCCCCGCACCGGACCCCGCGGAGCCTCCAAATATCTCCCGGCTGAAGTCACCGGCCCGACATACCGTGGGCTGCGCGGCCGCCGGCGCAGCTCCGCGGCACCCGCTGGCCCCGCGGCGGCGGCGGGGCCGGGCCGGGCCAGGGTAACCCAATACCGCGTGGCTCCCCAGTGCCGCTCCTCCGCGCTCCCGCCGCCGGCCGCCCCCCGCCGTGGACGAACGCACGGACGGACGGACGGACCGATGGACGGCGGCGGAACGGCCACTCTCCTTGCCGCCCCTTGGCCGCAGGTGCCGCCGGCGGGGGTCCCCAGCCGGCAGCCGCGCTGTGCTACGGGTCCCCTCCGCGCAGCTCGGCCCCTGTACGGGGGACGGCGGTTTGACTCGCCGGAGGCCGCTGCAAAGTCGCTGTAAACAGTCTCGGCTTTCAGCCCTGCGCCGTGTATTTATGACTCACCCAGTTGTCCGGAGGTATGAGGTCCTCATGTCGCCGGTGCTATGAAATTAACGCGGCGCAGCCCGGGCGGGCGGTAGCGGAGCGCGCAGGGCTTGTGCGGCGGCCAATAGACCGCTCCGTCCGCCCCGCGCCGCTGCTTTTTTTTTTTAATATATTTTTTGCTTTTGGATATTTTTGTTTGCAAGGGAGGCGCTGGACTATGGGATGGAGCAGGGAAACCCCCAGGAAACCATCTCGCTCCCGGAGCGCCTCGCGCCGGTAAAGCACCGAGCACCGGAGCCGCGGGGCGCGGAGACCCGCAGATCTGCCCCGAAAGTTGTAAGCTGGCTGCAGGTTTCTTTCCATGCACCCCCCGCCCCGAGTGTGTGTATGGTTATGGTTATGCATTCACACGTATGCGCACCGGCTCGGCCCTCCCTCCCGGGAAAGGCCAGCAGCCCCCGGGCAGCCTCGCCGGTAACTGCTGCCAGGTCCCGGAGCCTGGGGGCGCCCACCGCTGCTACCGGGGGGTCCGGCGGGGTCCGGCGGGGCCCGGTAGCGCCGGGCCTCGTCCTGCCTGGGCACTGCCACAGCCAGCGGCACTGGGGACCGACTTTCCCCGACTCTGCCTCCCCTGAGACACCTCGTCTGCTGTCTTTCTCTTCCCCTTTTCCTTTTCCCTTTCCCTTTTCCTTTCCCTTTCTTTCTCCCTTTCCCTTTCCCTTTCCCTTTCCCTTTCCCTTTCCCTTTCATTTCCTTTCTTTCCCTCTTTCCACCTTCTTTCCCTTTTGCCTTTCCCATATCTTCCCCTCATCCTCATTCACCTGTGTTTGTCCTGGCCAGCCCAGGCCCTCAGGGGGAGGATGCAGGAGGCAAGTGGGACCAGCTCCCACTGCCTGTGCAATCTTTCTGCACAGCCCTTGCAGCACCCCTTGCACCGTCTCTGCACCCCTTGTCTGGGAAGCAGGTTGAGAACCTCAGATGCAGACTCCAGAGCCAGGTGTGTGCACACCAGCAACACCCAATTGCTCTTCTTCATCAATGTGAAACACGTGAATCCTCCAAGCACTCGCTTTTGGGGGAGATCTCAGGCCAGGGGCTGTACCTCTGCAGAGAGGGTCACGGTCACCTTACTGGCTGTAAGGGGAGTGAGGTGCAACCCCCCGTGCCCTCTACAGTCAGAGCAGTGAAGGTTTTTTAAAGACATGTTTATTGGAAATTTGGAGAGGTCTGCTAATGTCATCTGGACGGGCTACCAGGACAAATATTTCTGCAGGAGGCATCTTCTAAATTTCCATCTGATGACAAGACGGAGAGATGAAAATAAAGCTCCCGCCGATGCCTGTCGGGCAGTTTGGCCTTTTCATCGCTGCAGTCATCCACCTGCTGAGGGGAAATTTCAGAACTATCTTCCATTAAATGAGGCATTTGTGATGAAGGGGTCAGCCTTCCTTGGGAAAGTGTCCCTCTCTCTACAGGAACAACAAATTGGCGACTCTAAATAAAGTCTGATTTTTTTTTTTAATTATTATTTCAGGCTATTTATTTTCATAACCGTGCCATTTGGAGGGAGGCTGGTCTGCACAAAAAGTATTTCTCGTAAGAACAGAAGAGTAAAGCACTCTCCGAAAGCTGTCTCTCCCGTTATAAATTTGAAACAGTATTATACATCAATAACCACTTAAAAGTCATCTTAACTTTTTTTTCAATATAGACAGTTCAGTGATAGGCACCTGGAATAAAAGTTTCTGAAGTGTAGCCTCTTTACAGACGACAACAAATGGGTGAAACAATGACAGAACAATCTGTCAAAAAGGAACAGGGTATATGGTATGCATACAATAAAGACACCGGCATCTGATAAATGCATCTGTTTATGTATATGTGCACACCAGAAGGGGACAGGAGAAGACATTACAAGCAGCAGTGGTGGTTTGGCTCAGCAATACTGTTCAGGCTGTGCTGCCTCTGCCACCAAGTTCTTTATGCGTAGTTGTGAGATGGGTGGTGGATGCAAGTGCTGTGAGCACAAAGTGCTGTATGCACAAGGTGCTGTATGCACAAGGTGCTGTCTACACCGAGTACATATGCACAGAAAGCCATTTCCTGCTCCCAGCCCTAACAGAGCAGGTAGAAAGGTTGGAGGAATGCACACAACCTAGTGCCTCTATTGGAGGGCAGGGACTGAGACACGTCGGAATGAATGTCTTGGTTACCCTGTTAACATGCAGTGAGGTGGAGTCCTGGTATTTTAACTAGAAGACCATTAGCTAAACCTTTACTGCAGATATTGGATAAAATGAACCAAATGCATTATTATTTTATGTGGGTTTTGTCAGTGCAAAGCCACTAATTTTCTTTAAATAACATCAGGTGATGAAGCCAAGACAGAGATTGTGTATCTGTAATACTGCAGGAGTTTATTTTTCCTTGCTGTTAAAAACCACTGAAAGCCCGGGTTTTAACATATGCGTTATTTAGCTCATGTGAACCATGGTGAAACAAGATGTTATGCAGATGTCTTAGCTGCACTAATAGGATGGTCAAAATAAATGGAGAGTAAACCTGCTAGTTCTTAATCACAATAATAATAATGTACCTGCCTCTCCCTGCACCACCATGGCAAGTCTCTTGTTAAGGAGGGTTGCTGAAAACCCTGCACACTCTTGCTTTGTGGAAAATTTCTATAGTTCTATTAAATGCTGCAAAAACTCAATAACTGATTTTATTTTTGTGTAGAGATTGTAAGGTTTTAAACACAAGTATTTAGCAGCTGCTTGAGATAAAACTTTTTTTTGGTGAAGAAAAAAAGTTCTGCTGTCAGGGAAAAAAAAAACAGAAAGAGAAAAATGACCCATTCAGACCTAAATAAAGTGTGTCTTTACATTGTAAAGGTTGCCTCTTTTAAAACAAGCTAAAAAGCTGCTTGACATTATGCAGTATGGTCTCAATTTTTTGTTTATATGTGTCACCATGATGTATAGATCTCTTAAGATGTCAAGCGCTCCATATTGTAATTTCTAAGTTACCTTTGAAATACGAAACATGATTTCCTAGTCACAGTATGGCTGCTCAGGCAATAAGCGGTTGTTGCGTTGGTATTAGTAACAGAGGAGATTGTGCTGTTGTTGAAGTGAGTGCCTTTGGAAGTCATCTGAGTACTAAAAAAATGCACTGAGCAGCTGCATGCCCAGGGACACTGTTGTGTTTTGGGCTACATCTGCCTGATCCTGCGTGATGGTGAATGTCTTGGGTCTTCCCTGGACCTGCAGGAGGTCCCTGCAGGATTGGGCCATTGCATGAAGCTCAGTTTTGAGCATTAATTCCCTTTCTTTAAGATAATTAAGGTTTGTATGAATTAATGTGTTTTGGGAGCATGGGTGGCAATTCTGCCCTGCAGTGGCACCCGATGCTGGACCTGCCTTTCCTGCATCTCATGGTACCTGTGTTATGGTGACTTAACTGGTGGGCAAGGAGTGAGACCGTAATTTAGACAAGAACCGGAGTGAAAATGCGGCAGCACAGATATCCTACTGGGTGGTGCAGGTCTGTTGGGGCCCACAAGGATTTGCTCAGGTGCCCAGCCTATTCTGGAACCCAGACCACCTGCCTTGCTCAAGCAATCTAGTTAAAGCTGGCCCTAATTGCTCTGTTTATTAGAATTATTGTGAGCCAGTGCCAAGGTCTGTTCTTTAGCCTGGGGGCCAACTGCTGCCATTTGACCACATCCTGCCTGCTCCCTCCCAGAGAGGGTGGCTGTGTGCACATAGCCTTGGGGGTGGCTTCTGGTCCCTGTGGTCTCTGGCACCCATGTGGGGATGGGTTTGCCTGGGACAGCACAGGCCCCAGCACGCCAGTGACCATTCTCCCAGTGCGATAGTATGAATGGTTGGTCCTGGCAGCATCCCTGGCAGTGTTTACTTTCCTGGGATAGGTGCATCCAGCATGCCTCCACGTGCCTCAGGCAGACCTCCCTGCACAATAGAAACAAGTCCTGAGCAGGGTTTCTTCTCTTGCTGATGTGCGAGGAGAATAAACCCTGTTTCTAAAATTGGTCTGAGATGTGGCAAATGAGGCTTAAAAGCAACCTTAACTTTTCTTCTCTTTGGGTAGGTATTGCAGAACTTTATAATAGATAAATGCTCATGTTGTTTAACTTATATATTTATAGGTAAAGTTTGACATGTGATGGTGAACACAGTAGGAAATTTGCATTGAACGGATTTTCTGGGCAGTGACCTGTGCCCAAATTCCACTCATGGCTGTAATTGCTTTTTCCTTTAGGAGTAGTTTTTCAGGGAAATACTAGCAGATCAGGCAAAGCTTTTCTGCTAAAGTCTTTCATACGATAGAATCATAGAATTATAGAATCATTTTGGTTGGAAGAGACCCTCAAGATCACCGAGTCCAACCATTAACCTAACTCTGACACTGAGCCATGTCCCTAAGAACCTCATCTATACACCTTTTAAACACTTCCAGGGATGGTGACTCCACCACTTCCCTACATAGCCTGTTCCTATGCTTCACAGCCCTTTCTGTGAAGAAATTTTTCCTGATATCCAATCTGAACCTCCCCTTGAGACCATTTACCTCTTGTCCTATCACTTGAGAGAAGAGACCAACACCTTCCATGCTACAACCTCCTTTCAGGCAGTTGCAGACAGCGATCAGGTCTCCCCTCAGCCTCCTTTTCTCCAGACTGAACAGCCCCAGTTCCCTCAGCTGCTCCTCATCAGATTTGTGCTCCAGGCCCCTCACCGGCTTTGTTGCTCTTATTTTGACAAGCTCCAGCACCTCCAAGTCTTTCTTGTAGGTAGGGGCCCGAAAATGAACACAGGATTTGAGGTGGGGCCTCATCAGTGCCAAGTACAGAGGGACTATCACTTCCCTAGCCCTGCTGGCCTCATTATTCTTGATGTACACCAGGATGCTGTTGGCCTTCTTGGCCACCTGGGCACACCGCTGGCTCATGTTCATCCGGCTGTCAACCAACACCCCCAGTTCCTTTTCTGCCAGGCAGCTTTCCAGCTGGGCCTGCAGTGCCGCCTGGGATTGTTGTGACCCAAGTGAGGACCCAGCACTTGGCCTTGTTGAAGCTCATATAATTGGCCTCAACACAGCGATCAACACTCCCACTCAATTTGGTGTCATCTGCAAACTTACTGAGGGTGGACTCGATCTGCTCATCCAGATAATTGACAAAGGTATTAAACAGAACTGGCCCCAGTACTGAGCCCTGGGGAACACCACTCATGACTGGCATCCAACTGGACTTGACTCCATTCACCACAACTCTTTGAACTGGGTCATCCAGCCAGTTCTTTATCCAGTGAAGAGTACAGCCATCCAGGCCATGAGCTGCACGCTTCTCTAGGAGAATGCTGTGGGATACGGTGTCCAAGGCTTTACTGAAGTCTAAGTACCCAACATCCACAGCCTTTCCCTTAATGAGTCACCTTGTCATAGAAGGAGATCAGGTTGGTCAAGTAGGACCTGCCTTTCAGAAACCGATGCTGACTGGGCCTGATTGCTTGGTTGTCTTGTATGTGCACTCGGGATGATCTCCTCCATTAGCTTCCCTGGTATCAAGGTCGGACTGACAGGTCTGTGATTTCCTGGATCCTCCTTCCAGCCCTTCTTGTAGATGAGTGTCGTATTTGTCGAATTCCAGTCATGCCAGCTTTCCCTCATCCTCTGTCACCATGTTCCCTCCCACATCCACCAGAGGGTGGAGATTCTCCTTAGCCCTCCTTTTGTTGCTGATGTATTTTAGAAACATTTTTTTGTTCCCTTTTACAGCAGTAGCCAGGCTCAGCTCTAGTTGGCTTTGGCCCTTCTGATTTTCTCCCTGCATAACTTCACAGCATCCTTGCATTCCTCCTGAGTTGCCTGCCCCTTCTTCCAAAGGTTATAAATTCTCCTTTTATTCCCAAGTTCAAGCCAAAGCTCTCTATTTAGCCAGGTCGGTCTTCTTCCCTGTCAGCTCGCCTTCTGGCACACGGGGACAGCCTGCTCCTATGCCTCTAAGATTTCATTTTTGAAGAGCAACCAGACATCCTGGACTCCTTTGTCCTTCAGGACTGTCTCCCAAGGCACTCTGCCAACCAGCCTCTCAAACAGGTCAAAGTCTGCTCTTCGGAAGTCCAAGGTAGCAGTTCTGCTGGCCACCCTTCTAACTTCTCCAAGACCAGAGAACTCAATCATTTCATGATTACTATACCCAAGGTGACATCAAACCAACATGTTACTTGCGGCTCCTTCTCTGTTCACAAACAACAGGTCCAGTGTGGCGCTTTCCTTAGTTGGCTCACTAATCAGCTGTGTCAGGAACTTGTCTTCCATGCACTCCGGGAGCCTCCTAGACTGTTTCCCCTCTGCTGTGTTTTATTTCCAGCAGACATCTGGTAAACTGAAGTCCCCCACGAGAACAAGTAGGTCTCTAGCAGAAAGCTGCTCAAAGGACCAACAAATCATGAACTCAGGACCTATTCTAGTTGCATATTTCTAAGAGGTGCTTGATAACAGACTGTTTAAAACTTGCTAATTAAAAGTAATTGTAAACAGGTGTCATATGCTGCTACTGTATTAATTGGCATTCATCAGAGCCGCATCTGTATTATGCTGCCACAGGGATCTTGGTGTATTTAATCTCAGAATGTGTCACCTTCTGGGAGATTAGGAGATCAGAGAAGCATGAGGGCAACATATTTGTCAGGGTCGAAGGTCACTAATCTGTGCCGAAAGCAGCCAAGAGGAGCAAGCCATGCAGAGGACAACTGGAACAAGCAGCAACAGTTTGCAAATGTGGCGAGTTTTTCCATTTGGTTTCTCTTTCCCAAGGGTTTTTTCCATATTTCTAAATTTCTATTCTGCTGTCAGTTGTCACTGTAAGACATAAGGAAGGTCATTCAGAAGTATTAATTAGCTTGTTAATCTTAACTTCCGGTAGGCCAAGTTGCTAAAAAAAATATTGAAAAATTGTAAAATTTTACAAGTTATGTAGCAGAAGCTTGGTACTTTCAGATGAATATCCCTCTTAGCCTCTTGCTCACTATAGGAAGAAGTATCTCAGCAGTCTGAATGACTGTGATACATTCAGCAGAGTACTCAACTCTTTGCTTATGGCAGATGTGCAGCTGTAACTGCATTGTCCTTGTAAACCACTGGAATGTCAGATAGAAGTGGTTACCCCTAGCCTGGGCCGTTCGGCAGATGTTTTTGGTGGGGCGAGCAGAGACATATAGTAATTGGGATTGGTCATAAGAACAACTGGGCTATAAATATTCTGCTCCTTGCCTATGTGTGCTGTATCATGTAGAGACAATTAAATGAAAGTTTTTATCTCTGTGCAAATGTGGAATTATGGCAGTGTTTGTTTTTTTTTTTTTTTTTTTTTTTTTTTTTTTNCTATTCCTGAAACTAGAAACATTTATTTGGTTTCTGTGTTCAGAAAGAGTAATTCATAAATATGCATTCATGAATATACTTCCACAGAGAAGAAGACTTATGATTTGTTACAAATTCAAAGGAAATACTCACATGTAAAATAGGTATAACAATGATTAACAGAGCTGTGAATTTACCCATCTCAAAATCTTCAGCAGTTAAGAAAAAAGTTCTGAAATCTGAGTCTGTAATCTAGGACAAAAATGCAAACTGACATATTTTATTTATACCAGTCTCCTTTTGAAGTCACTCAGTAGGAGCCAGTCACTTTTGCCTTGATTTTTGTGAAGTCTTTGCGTGGATCATGCATAGACCTCTATCTCCTTTAGCAAGGAAAAGCGTGGGTACTGTACATGCTCTTGCCTACATCTCTGAGCTCTCCATAGTTAGTAACAGCCTGAAGTGCAATGATGTATGTGATCGTTAAGGAAGTTCCTCTGAAGATTACGTTTAGCATCTCAATTCAGCAAAGCAGTGAAACATTGACTTTGAGCCAGGGGCGATTAGCATACTTAGACACATGCAAGCTTCTTGCTGAATTGGTCCCTGGATCTCTAAATGTCTCAGCATGGAGTTATATTTGCACTGCTTTTGTGCAGAAGTGAAAAAAAGGTACAGGCAGTATTAATCAGCAAACTGAAATAGAATGCAGCCATTTAGGAATATAGAGGTGAGTGAATGAGGGAAGGTGTGAAAGAATCCCAGATTCACATGCAAGTTATGATTAATAATTTTTAGACTGGAAAGAAATGTCAGAAATGTTGTAATTTGCAATGCAGCTTCTTAAAAAATCATATTGTATATCCTGGGATGGTATGATGCTACAAGGCTTCACGGGTAATTTCTGGTAAATCTGCTACAAAGGTTCCCAAGAATCTACGGTCTTAGGTCCATGCAAGTAAGTACAAAATTAATATTGGGAACTGTTCTTACTCCAGCAATGTTTCCATTTGCTTCAGTGTGACAATTTCTTGAGGGACTCGTTGCTTCCGGAGTCAGTGAGGTGCTGCTGGATAAGGCAGAGTTCCAGCAGGCTTGTGGAAAAATTATTGTTGTCGTGGGTCAAGTCATCCACTTATTCGCACTCCCTCTCTTTTCAGACCCTTTCTCAATGTCACTTTTTCCATAAAATATCTCACCTGTACTCTCTGAACCACTGTACCAGGTTTTTGAGAACTTCTGGGTTTGTTGGGGGAATGGAAACAAGAAATGGAAACAAGAAAACATTCTTTATTTTTGAAAGAATAAATTAATTCTTGTGCAGCAGTTAAGATTGTGTCATTATTAGCTAAGTTCCCAAGGAATTCACTTTTCTGGAAATGGATAAAAGGGGAGTTTCCCCACAGCCTTCCTTCATTATGTTTCCGTTTGTGTTTTTCTTCTGGGACACTTAGAAAGGAGCCAGGGAAAAACTGGCAGGTCTTCTCGTGAAGAGCATGTGTTATCATGATGAGAGATGTTAAAGGTTGTTGGTTCAAGAGGTTTTTTTTTTTCCTTGATGTGTTTAAGGCCAAACTTGCATTTTTAGAGGTAGGGGGAATCTATATAGCAAGACACTTCCTTTGCCTGCTCCCTGGACCACGGTAGTGCAGGTACCAGGCACTGGTCCTCTCCGCTCATGGCTACAGCACTTAACCTCTCTGCTGGCTATGTAAGAGGAAACGATCATTTGGAAAAAATACCCACCCAAACCCAACAAAAAACCCCACTCCCAAACCCAAAGAATAAACCCTCACGAAACGCCTGACGCCTTTCCCCCAAAACAAAGGAGTCCCAAACTAACAAATCTGGTACTGAACCCTTTGAACATGTCATTTCATCTCTATTCTCTTTGTGGAATTCCAACAGTCCTGATCGTATTCATCACTCGGTACCAAGGTGGTCATGGCTTTTAGTGAGTTTTTTCTGTGTTTTTCTTTGGAAGGGAGGGAGGGACCAGGAAAATGGAAGTAGAGTAGACACACACAAAACCTTGACATTGATGCTCTTGTACCATCTTCTGCCCCTTTGACGTTGCCTTGTTTTGGGAAAAGCCCACTGATAGAGGTTGAGAGAAAGAGATGTACTCTGGGTTAGCCTCCCTCCACCTAACTTCTGGCAGCCAGCTTGGTACCCAGGAATCCAGTTTGCCACAGGCTTTTTCAGTGTTTCGTGGAGGATGCAGCCTTTCCAGAGGGCAATTCAGCCCACTTAAGAGATGAGCAGCAGCTCTATGTCTCTTAATTGGTGTTAGAGGAAACCAGAGGCAACCAGCCTCATAAGAAGCATCTCTGCAAAACAAGCTCATATGAGAACAGGTCTATAGGATAGGAGCAGGGAAGCGAGGGGACCTGCTTTCCAGTGCTTGGATATGTGTTGTGAGGAGCACTCAGCGGTGTATTTTTTCACAAAAGCATTTGTTCTGTGTCTTGGGCTAGCTGATATAAACACATACACCTGTATGGAAACACACATAGTTGACCTGCAGTGCCCTGTGGTCCTGAAAGACCTTCCCTCCCCTGGCCCCCTTCCCACAGCCGCTGCTGTCAGGATGGCTTCCCCACCTAATTTCTGAGATATTTCTGGCCTATTTTTTGCCCTTCCACTCTCCCTGAGCAGTGCCCTGGGACGAGTGCTCCTCTTGCCAGCCCTTGCTGTGTGCATACACTGCACACACATATGCAATATACAGATGTTCCTTCCTTCCTTTCTTCCTCCATAATACCTCAGGACACAATGGCCAGAGGGGACTTAGTTGTACTTCTTCTGGCCTGGTTTCTGCCAGGCTTTCTTGGCAGAAAGTTTGCAGGCAGCTTCTCACAGAAGATGTGGCCTAAGGAGAAACATGCACTTTGGCTCGTTCCCTGGCACCGGGGAAATGCAGCACAGGTGCATAAGAAAATGCAAGGGCATAGGCACGGAGCACAGCAGGAAATATTTCACAATCACGAAGTTCAATGAATTCTTGCTAAGCTGATGATACCTTAGAAGACATATGCTAACAGTGTTGTTAGGAGTACGCAGCCTCTCAGGTAAGATTGCCTGGGATGTCAGCACCTCTCTGACGGGCAATGGGAAGGAGAAGTGCCTTCGGCTTTCAACAGCTGCAGTGCCAATAACTGTCTGTACAACCATCAAAGCTGAAACAGGCTCTGAATAATTTCTCTGTCTGCTCTCTGTGTATTTGCTGCAGTTTATGCTGACTAGGAAATAGGAAACACATGGTAGCAGCCCGCCCCCTTGGCTTTACCACAGCTATATCAGTTTTCCTGCAAGACTTGGAGTTAACTTGGCACAAGCAATTTTAACAACCTTCAATACAATACACGCAAGAGTTTTCTTGTTACTACCAGGCTGTGAAGAGAGAGAACGATTGCAAAGGTAATGGTCTGTCTGAAATGGCTGCTTAGTCTTTGGAAATGATCTGTAAGTTTGGTTAATTTTTTTACTGTCATCTGTGGTCATTAATGATAATAACTGTAAAACGTGGTAAGCAGCTGTATTCTTGGTGTTTTATTTGGGAAGAGACCTGACCCCAAATTTCTGCATGGGGAATGATTCCACATGAAGCCTCTGAGATGTGGGAAATCATAGAGTCTCTGGTGGCTGTTTTTAGACTCTGACAGCCTTAGGAGCCTGGGACAGAGCTGAGAGGATCTGGCTGCTGTTTGCTGTGATTGTTACATTTATTTCCCTGTGGTCTAGAACTTCCTACGTGTTGGGAAGTTGGTTTGTTTGCTGCCTTGCCTGCGGGGATGTCCAGATGCTTTCAGCCTCTTGGCTGATGGTCCTTGCTCACCTGAGCCCCTTCATGCCCCCAGGTGGCTCTCAGGGTCTCCTTTGGGGTCACCCCTCTGGCTATTGTGTCGTCTTGGTGTCTGCTTTTTGATGTCTACGTGCTTCTCCCAGAAAAATTTTGTGTGTCCTTGCAGTATTAGATGTTATTGATAAACCTTTGTGTCATCACTTTTTTTTTTTTCTCTGTGCTGTACCAGAGACCAGATGATCTAGAAGTTTGCCCATGGTGACATGTCCAGCAACTGCCTAGGAATCTGCACTCCTTTTCTCCCCATCCTGTCTGTTTGGTGCTATTTCTTAAGGACCTTTACCAGAGCACCATAGTTGCAGGAGGAAGATTTAATGTTTGAGTCATTGTTTTTTTCTTGGGATGAACTCTGACTTTAACCTTTATAGAAATATCAACACTCTGTCTCTGGGACCTTCAGCTCTCCTGTTTGAAATACTTAAATGTGTATTTGTCTCGTCTGGATATGTTATAATAAATTGAGCTAGCTTAGCTCCTTCCTTGCAAAATACTAGTAACTTCTTTGATTAGGTGTCTGTAAACTATATTCAGTATCTGATGATTCGTAAAAGTTAAGTAAGCATTGCGTCTCCTAGCTACTGCATTAGGAGATTTAAGTAGTAGATTGTGCACAAAAGCATAATGATAAAACATAAGTATCAAAGCAAGTAAAATAAAATTCAAAACAAATAAAAGGCTTCTTGCATCAGATGACAAAAAGTCTATTTAGATTTTCTAATGGGGATTTCCCTGAGACTGACACAAGTTAATGAAAAACTGTTTATTTTGCCAGTGTACCTTTCTCTGTCAACAAGCTGTTTCTAGCCAGTTTTAACTGTGATGCCTCTCATGCTGCTTTCCTGCACACAAAAAATTGCCGTAATTTGTTTTGCACATGCTGCCGGGTCTCCACCAGCTGCTAGTGAATACTATCCTACTTCTTTGCTTACATTCAGTTTCAGTATTTCCTTTGAGGTAAATTGCTTGCCACTGATGCTCTGTGTGTGATCTGGTCACACCTTTCACCCTCTAAAGGGCCAATAGGTAGCAGCTTGCTTGTCTCACCAGTTAATAAATTTATGCAGACTGGGCAGCTGCTACTTCATCCGTGAAAGTCCCTGCCCAAAGATGCCAGAAATACTACTGCCCTTTCACTCTTTAAATCAAAACTGAAAGCTTCTTTCCCACAGTGCTCTCATCTGTCAGCTGGCTGCTGCATGCCAAACTATTCTATTGTGGATCATTTGGAAAGCATCTCTTGGCCATTATCCTCAGAGGGGCTGAGAGCCCACCTCGTCCATGAACTTTGGTGGAGGGTGAAATGGCTTTGCAAGATAGAGCCCTGCGCACGTTGCAGGCTGAGATGCCCTGTGCTGGAAGGGGTGGCAGGTTTCCCACTGACCTGAAGAGGAGCAAGACTAAACTGTTCCGTTGTGCTTTGCTAAAAACTATAGGTCACTTATGATCAGGATGTTTTAAGAAGCATATCTATTAAAGGAGAAAAGTTTTCCATTGCTAGGCACAGGTGACCAGACAAAGCAGTCCAGCAGCTTGATTAAAATAGCTTTTCTATTTTTAAGGGCAATTCATTTAAAAGAATGTTTGGCTTCTTTTGTGTGGGTGATAAAATCCTGAAAACCTCTCAGGATAGCACTTGGCTTCTTCTTTTTTTTTTTTTAATTTTCTTTTTTTTTGGATTACAGGACAGTAACTGTTGTGCTTATAGGCTTTCAAAGCATCACAACTCTGAAATAAACTACTGGACTAAGTACCTTTGTTTCAACAAGGCACATTTTTGAGCACTTAAGTTTTGCTCATTAAATACAAAACCTGATGCAAACTGACCTTTAGCTCTCAATTGAGTCCAGACTACTAGAAATTCAACAGTTACGTTTCCAGTGCATTGTTGAATGTTCCACATTTAAGTGCCAGAATAACACACACACTTGCATGTGTGTGCCCTCCACCCCAAAACCACACAGGAGTGCAGATGGGAGCCTGGCTAATGCCATGGGAGATGCAGGATGGATTTTGTTAAGAGGAGAGGTATAGAGCTGGTCCCAATCCAGTGAGTTTGTTTATTCATTCTGCAACAAGATCAAAACAGTTTTAGTAATGCTGTCAGCATGCTGCTGCTGCTGTTGACAGCAGGAATAAACACCACCTGAAGGGCATGAGACAAGCTGCCATATCCCACTGCCGTGGGAGGCAGCATCACCTCTGTTCTCTATGCAGGATGCACACAGGAGAGCTCGTCATGGTCCAGGCTTCTCTTACACTAGGCACTATACGAAGAGAGGGGAAAAAGATGAACTAGACAACCTTGCTGCTGTTAGGATGTTGTCTACTTGTATGTATTTAGCATAAAATATTTGTGTGTGTGTTTTAAGAGGGAATCCATTTGCTTTTAGCAGTTACCAGTCAGACTTTGAATGCTGGCCCTGGAAAGCATGCTGGAGCAGATGGATTTCTTGATTTTGGCTGTGGTGGTTAGCCATTGGTTCACATCAAGTTTTTTTTGCCAGAAAAAACTGGCTTTAAGAAACGCATTAGTTAAGATTCATTTATAAGCAGAAATCTTAACTTCTGATAGATTTGAAATATTGTACCACCAGCAAACATCATATGGTAATTTTGCATTGTGGTGAAAATGAGCAGAAGGGAAGGAGAAATGAAAAGTAAAATGAAGCTCTGTTCAGAAATGAACAGAGTTCACATCTGCGTTTTGATCAACTCCATATACTAGAAAGAACCCTTCTGCAGACAACCGGTGACATGTATTAATGATTCTAGATGCTGAGCTGCTTTCTGCATGCAGAGAATAATTATTTAATATAAATGACTAACCTTTTCCTCTTCTAAGTTCACTAAAGGTCCAGTCATCACTTAGTACATCACAGAACCACAGAATGTTAGGGATTGGAAGGGACCTTGAAAGATCATCTAGTCCAATCTCCCCGCCAGAGCAGGAACACCCAGATGAGGTTACACAGGAAGGTGTCCAGGTGGGTTTTGAATGTCTCCGGAGAAAGAGACTCCACAGCCTCCCTGGGCACCCTGTTCCAGTGCTCTGTTACCCTCACTGAGAAGAAGTTTCTTCTCAAATTTAAGTGGAACCTCTTGTGTTCCAGTTTGTACCCATTACCCCTTGTCCTGTCATTGGTTGTCACCGAGAAGAGCCTGGCTCCATCCTCGTGACACTCACACTTTACATACTTATAAACATCAATGAGGACACCCCTCAGTCCCCTCTTCTCCAAGCTAAAGAGACCCAGCTCCCTCAGTCTTTCCTCATAAGGGAGATGCTCCACTCCCTT